>OZ023316.1:16883924-17034255 GCA_964007375.1 Ophion obscuratus | reverse complement strand
ACCGACTGAGCACCATCAACATTCGGAGATCTTCCTCCGACCAACTTTAGATTGTCGGCTATTCCGCACTCGTAATGCACCTGCCCCTCTTCGTCTCGACGTCTCGCCGACATACTTCCACGGACATGGAAACCTTCCACCCTATGAGCGACGAAAAAATTTGCTTGAAATGTGCGAAATCGATTGCTGGAAATTCGAGCCTATGTATCGATTGGGGCGGCATTTGCCATCCGGGCTGCGCCAGAGCGTATTTGCTGTCGAAATTAGTACGTAAGTATTGCCTTCTTAACTTATCTTCGTCTCCGTACCAATTGAGCCAGCCGTCCGAATGAAGCAGTGGATCATATTGCGGTGAAGCTGTAATATCTACACTGCAAAAAAAATAATTAAATTTACTATACTTTTATAGTTGAAAATTTCTAAACTCGGAATATAAAACGCAAATTCGCACTTCAGCAATGGAAACTTCAGTAATACAAATGAATTTTCATCGATTCGTATACATTTTAATATATGGGAGATTGAATATTAGTATGCTGCGTATGGGTTTTTCAACGCGCATCATAATAGTACAAATATTTGTTTGATTAATGCAACAAACGTATATGATTTCATTATTTACACAAAAAGTATTAAAATCGCAATATGACTATTATTTTTAACTTCATTCTGTTAAAAAGTACAATACCTTGTACATTGAATATTACAAAACGCTGTTTTAAGAAATATGAAATTTAAAACACTTTTACAATACTATAGCAAATTACATTTCAAAACTTAGTATATGAATGAATATCGAGGCTTTAGTGTTGTAAACTTCAATACCGGACCTACATTTCATACGGTTTTACATTTCGTAATAAGTACGAATTGAATATTAATACACCATCTACAATTTTTCAAAGCGTCTAATAGAAAAATCAATATTCTTAGTTGAAAAATACAACAAGCGTTTTGAATATATAAAATGTAGACAAAGTAAGAAAATTACAAACTGACTCTTAATTTTTACCATACATGGTTCAGGAGTATACAATTTTATGTGCACTGAATATTATGATAGACTGGAGAAAATTAAGAAATGAATAGGACGTTTACAATATGTAGGCATGCACATTTTCTGATTTAGTATATGTTTATTCTGATAGTCTGATTTAATATATAATTCAGTGCAGAAAACTTGAAATTCGTGCTTTCATCAACATGTTAAATCAAATCATAAAAAACGTATCGAGTAACGCCAAATCTAAAGTGGTAACCACCCGGTGCGATGGTCTAGTGGTTAGCGTGCTATTGCAGCCTCTGCAGGAAACAGATCTAATAGCCTAATTTATGGCCCGTTCTGTCCCCAAACCAGTTACCATGTAGCAAGCGCAAGATCTAGAATCGTCCCACCGGAAGCGTTCACCTTCCTTGACTCGAAAGGGTACATACAGGACGAAAACCAAGTTCCCACTATCTACCACATTAAACGAGGCTCAAATCAGAAAGCATTTCTCTATCCACCCAATATTGCTTGCAATGCGGTGAATCGCGAAATAATGTTCGAGACAACACTGCCAATTAAAGGACAACTATTTAAAAAACACACCAAAATACTGGTGGAACACCTTGCCCAGTGACCGATATGTTCGAAATATGCTAAGGTGACGTGAGAACACACGTTATGGATCGGTTTGCGACCAAACCGTACATAGCTAGATATAGTTGTACATAGTGTAAATAGTATGTAAATAATTTTATAGTTCATAAGCTTCTTTTTCTCTCTCCTCGCCTATTTCTTTTTCACAAACAGCCTCCCAATGAGAGCCCCATGGTCCTTCGTAGTTTTCCCACTAATAAAGCGTTTCTACGAACTCAAACTTACGCCCCGAAGCCAATATCCACGCTACCAATGTCCGCAAAAAACACTCCTGCTGAACATAATCGGATGAAGATCTAAAGTGGAAAACAATCCACGAGTGCTGCCGTGCAGCCAGGAAGATTAAAAGTCTAGTACGAGCTGTATCTGTTTTTTTTTAAAGTCGGTTTGTACCTCATTTTCCCGACATAAATGCGAGTGATATTCCCTATACGATGTGAATAAACGATGTTAAAAAAAACTGGTTAGCGTGCTCGCCACTAAACCAGCGGACCGAGAGGTCCCAGGTTCGAATCCTAGTCGCGTACATTTCGTCGTGAAATGTCTTTCTTCGGCATTTCGCGGCGAAATAAGACGCGACTTCCACGACTGGGGGGCGAACTCGATGAACGACTGTATTGGTATAAGTTTTCCGCAGTTTCCCTATCCCCATGACAGAAATGTCATGATGAATATAATACAGAGGAAGAAAGTCGGCTGTCGCCGCAAGAGGGGGAAACAGGAAGAAAAAAAGGAGTAAACGGTAGAGGAAAGAAACGATCATAATGAAGGGAAGAAAGGTAACAAACGCGAAAAGCGTGTACCTAAGGAAAAAACAAATAAGAGGTGAATTAACCGAACAAGCAGCCAGGTCTAATTGAACCCAAACAAACTAAAATCTCTGCGCATTAATTGTGATATATCCAGAACTGATACTTTTAAATAGGTATATGATTTTTCTAGGACTTGGTATTACAGTATAACTACGCATTACTTAGACATTCAAAACGTAGTGTAATAATTTTAAAATAATGATTATTAGCTTTCACAAACTGAATCAGTAAAAAGAATTCCGGAATTTGTATATTAAAATTCATACAGAGTTTATTAAAGACACAGAAAGTAAATAATAACAATTACACTAACCTAACACCGTAAAATTAATACACTTTTCTATGCCAAATTTACTTTTTTTAAATTAAAAAATGCAATCTGTGCATATTAATTTTAATACGCGTATAATAGATACCTTACGATACGTATATGATTTTTCCAGTACTTAAGTGTTGCGATATTACTGAACGATTATTAGACATTCAAAAAGCCGTGTATTGATTTTAAACCACAATGTTAAAATTCATAAACGGTATCTGTAAAAAGACTTCCTGCACTTTTATATTAATTTTAATACAGATTTTTTTACAGTGTAGTGATCGTGAGTCATTACCGGTTGCTTCAACATTCTCCCAGAAAAACATCAGTAGTACTCTCGCCAAACTTGTTACGCTCCACGAAAAAAACTAGTGACACTATCGATTTAGTCAGCGTCAAGAGAAAACAAACGATGAATTTAGAACGCTTCTAGAATGCTTACCGCGCATTAAAGCAGCGGTTACCGAGCATGGGCTTCGCATATCCGAACTTGAGCTTACAAATCGAGCTCTTAAAGCTGAAATTGCCGAGTTTCGTACTAAAAATGGTTCAACAATCGATAGTTCTACGTCCTCGGCTCGTTGTGAGATAATAGTCGCTGGAATGCCTTCTTGCGACGAACCTAGTCCGATAAATTCAATTATACGTATTTTCGAGGTTCTCGGCATTTCTCATCTCTCTTCGGATGTGCTGGCCGTACGCAAGTTGCCTTCAAAGACGACTGGTGCTGATGGAGAATAGATCACGAATATTAAAATCTCCTATATTGTTACTTTAACAACAAACTCTGTCCGAGATGTCCTCCTAAACAAAAAACGCGAAAAAAGGAAGTTGAAGTGGTCAGAAGTGTTTGAAAATTGCTCCATTGCCACTAGAGAATTCAATATTTTTGTAAATGAGCTACTCCCAGCTAATACATACAAACTCTTGCGACGTGCTAAAATCGAAGCTTCAGCCAAAGGTTATACAGTCATATGGTAAAGGAACAGCGCTATCTATGTAAGGAAAGCCGAGGGTGAACCGCGCATTGAAATACGATATTGTCAGTTTAAGGGAGACTTTGTTCTTTAAATTAAAAAAAAATCAATTTTTTTAAATTACGGATTTTTAATCTACATGTAAGTAGAAATAAATCTGTCGAAGCGTTTCCCGGATTTCGAACGTTTATGATATTTTAAACGCGTTCGAAGTTGACACCGTCAGCGCGCTCTGACCGTCTCAGCGGGGCGCCCGGGTAGCTGGGTTCCTGCAGGTCTCAGCGCGTCTGACGCAGGTATACAGAGCCTTTTATGCTTATAAACCTTTGAACAGGGTCCCTACTTTCTCCTTTATCGATTTTGCAACGGTTATTTCAGTCTGGCTTCGGCATTGAAAGCGAAAACATCGTAGCGTCTGCGTTTTTTGTTTTTCGTTACTTTCAAGTAATTTATCGAAAATTTGTGCGCAAAATGCCTCGAAAGGGTACAAAAGATCATCCGAAACAGTACGGGCGCAAAAGATCGCATCCGCAACCCCCTAATCGCTGGGAATTTGAAAAGAGCAAGTTGTTCATAAGCACGTCAGCGCAGAAAATTTTACAAAGTGGCAAATTGGGAAGTTATGAACTAAGTGTTGATTCAGTGTACTGCTTTTTGAACTTCGTATTAGTTTTTAACTTTTTATCTGATAACGTTTTGTGTAAAGAGTGCAACGGACAAATCGCTTTTTCCATGCGTGATCGACGAGGTTCGTCGATCGGTTTCAAACTGAATTTAAAATGCGAGTGCGGGGAAAAAGTGTTACTACGTGTCGACGTATCGGTAAAGCTTATGAAATAAATCGCCGAATCATGTTTGCTTTCCGTTTATTAGGCCTCGGAATAAACGGTTTGAGCAGGTTTTGGGGCATGATGGACATTTGCAGTGGGATGACGACCACAATATATTACGCTTGTGTAGAAAATATACGAATCGCGACGAAATCGGTTTACGACATGGTTCTGAAGAAAGCTGTAGCAGAGAAGAAGAAAGAAAACGTTTCTCGAGGACTACAGAAAGATCACTTCATCGTTTCAGGAGATGGCACGTGGAAAAAGAGAGGGTTTTCATCTCTCATTGGCGTGACTAGTCTCATTGGATACCACACCAAAAAAGTTGTCGACGCCATGGTCAAATCGAAGTTCTGCCAATCTTGCAGCTTTTGGGAGAAAAAAAATGAAGATCCTGCTGGTTACGATGAAAGGAAGGAAACACACGTGGAAACTTGCACCGCAAACGACGTCGGTTCCGCAGGAAAGATAGAAACCGACGGATCACCGAAATTTTTCTCCGATCGGTAGAACTGCACGGAGTCAAATACGTCACTTGCCTCGGGGATGGTGACAGTAAAACGTTTAAGGGAGTGCTTGAAGCCAATCCCTATGATGACGTTACTGTCAAAAAAAGAATGTATTGGTCACGTCGAAAAAAGAATGGGAACGAGATTGAGAAATATGAAAAAAGGAACCAAGGGTCTCGGAGGAAAAGGGGCAGGCAAACTCACAGATAAAGCGATCTGAGAACTCACTAAATACTATGGCCTTGATATCCGCCGAAATTCACATTCTGTGCAAGCCATGAAGGAGGCGATATGGGCCACGTATTGCCACAAGAGCTCTACGGATAAAAAACCCCAGCATAAGAAGTGTCCACCAGGAGAAAACAGCTGGCGTAAAGCTGAAGCGTCGGATACTTTGTCTTTATATAAGCACAAAGCTCCTCTTAGTGACACTGTTCTGAAGGCAATCGGGCCAATTTACAAAGACTTGTCGTCGGACGATTTACTCGAAAGAGGTTTGGGTGCTCATACTCAAAACAGTAATGAGTCACTTAATAATATGATTTGGATGCGTGCGCCCAAACATCTTCATTCCGGCGCAGATGTGGTCAACATTGCCACGGAATTAGCAGTGATTATCTTCAACGAAGGTGAGGAATCATTGTTAATTGCCATGGATCTCATGAGTGTTCGGATTGGCACATTCGCCGAGAGCTGGGTCCATTCACAAAGCAAGGATCGAGCGCGCGGAGAGGCAGGTGACCGACGCAGCAAAAAAGGCCCGGATTGAGCAGCGGGAGATGTTAGCGGCTCAACATGAGCAGCTAGAAGAAGAGAAGGGATGCCTCTATGGACCAGGCATTGCCGATTAGTGGTAATTATAAACACATTTGTGTAAACACATTACAAAACTTTAAACGCGTTTTTCTCGAAAACACGTTTTTAAAAATGGCTGACATTCTCCTGACCGCTGTAATTAACATATCGACCTGAAATTTGGAGAGCATACTCAGAAAATATGTCTTCACGGAATAACGGATCGTTTTTTCGATAGATACATTTTTGCATTTATTATTTATCTTTTTATGCGAAAAAAACGCGAAAAATTCGGTTTTTTTAAATTGCCGCCATTTTTCGAAATTTTTACTAAACGAAAAACCCATCTGTCATTCCATGACCAAAGGGTCACAGATTGATAATATGCTTTGAATTTGTGTTCCAGATCAACAAGAGTGATGTCAGCCGTTTACCTCCCGCGATTTGAGGACCTGTTTTCGCGGACCTGCAACGGCCGCCATTTTGGTTTAAAAAAATTTTTTTTTTTTGAACATTCTGTATATCACGACTAAAAGCAAGAAAAAAACCGCACTCGAGAAGCTTTACTCGTTTCCTTTAAAAAAATAAAATGTACACACCTGAAATATGGCACTCCAAGGACAAAGTCTCCCTTGAAGTGACATGTGATACCCCGATTTTCCGACTCGACTCAAGCCTTCTCTTCCTCTGCGAAACTGTGACCCACTTGTCAGTCAATATTAAAAATTGCTCAAACTAATGCCAATTCATTGATCGCACATATTGATCAGATTAGACTGTTCTTTTCTGTAAATCACTTTGGTAGTATCTCCATTTCAGAAACTTGGTTACATTCCCACATTGACGACTCGCTCATATATATCGAAGGATTTTTTGTTGTGCGCAACGACAGAGAGGGAAAAGAGGGTGGTGGTGATGCAGTGTATGTGCGCAAATCCCTCAAAGTAAAGGTTCTCGCGATGTCCCCGAGCCTTTTCTCTAACTCACCTAAATTTATATTACTCAACATTTGTTATGATAACATTGATTCCCTATTATTCGCCTCCATCTATAGAAGACCGCGTGAGTTACTCTTCCAAGATATTCTCGAGGCGCTTCTCTCATCCTTTTCGGAATATTATTATAGCTGGTGACTTGGATCGCAACCTCATGAGTGATGGTTTCGAGTCAAATTATCTCAAAGACATGGTGTTCGAACTGGCTTTGAACCTAGTCGACTCGGGTGCCTCGTTTCACACCGATTCTACTCACTCATGGCTTGACGTCTTTATCGTTACGACTTATCGACGAGATATCGTTGATGATCTATCCAAAATAGCGAAGCAACTCAAGTCATCTTCACCTTTCATAAACGTTCACGATCTCCTGCAAATCTTCTGTGTCCTCGATTCAGACGAGTTTAATCAAGCATTTTTTCTTCGCAGAAGCTTAGCGTCCTTCGATCAAGAATCTTATTCGGACACAGTTTCCTCCGCGGTGTCGGATTGTCGTTCCTCCTCAGCCCACCCACACACAGTTATTGACGATCTAGTGGATTGCTTTTCGAAGGCAATAGTCACAGCTACGGACATTCATGCCCCATGGAAACGGTTTCGGGCTTCGCGCCCACCGATACCGTGGTTCACCGAGGACTTCACAGCTCGCATCAGATTGCGTGATCGTCTGTATAAATCGGCAAGGCGGATAAATAGTCTGTTGGGTTATGCTGAATTCAGAGCATGCCGTGACTCTCTCATACAAGACTCTCTCACATAAGACTTGCTAAAAACGATTATCACCGCGAAAAATTCAATGCTATCACAGACCCTACTGTACTCTGGAATGAATTGCGAAGGCTGAAACTAATCTAAACCACGTTAAGTACACCGCTACATTTTTTTCAGCCGCCTCTTTAAATGATTATATTGTGCCTGTCTCCTCATCGCCAAACGTACCAGATTGGTCTGAATCTGAAGCTGCCCGGACGGGCAGCCGTCCCAGACGGGCAGACGGGATCCTGAGTGATCACCCCTTTGTTTTCAAGTCACCTGATAAAACCACTATTTGTCAACTGTTGCTTTCGCTCAAATCATTCTCCTGCGCTGTGGCTCCGGATGGTGTACAGTAGAACCTCGATTATCCGAACCAATTGGGACCGAGACTAGTTCGGATAATCAAAAGTTCGGATAATCGAAACGTGGGTTTTTTGGGACGAGATCATAAGCAACACCTTTTTACATAAAAACAGTACATACTGTGACCAATTTTTCGAGGGGAAACGGGAGAAGGATACTCAGATATCCACGAGGCCACAAAATCCCGTCCTCGTCCTTCCCGACGATTTATTTTTATAGGGCGTCAGCCGAAAATCGGCTCGTCGGGATGGAGGGAGGGAGAACGGGAATACCCGGCTTTGCCGCAGCCCTGGGAAAATGGTAGAGGAGGGGTGCGTTACTCGAACACTGTCACGGGAGAAAAGAAAATGATAAAATCCGACTCGGGTCCAAAATTCATCTTGCGATTCTCTATTTCAATTTTAACAATACAATCCCCCGACAATCAAACGATTCCCGAGACGGGACGGCGCGACAAGAAACTAGAACGGATATTCACACACGCACGCGCGACCGGGACCTACACTCACTTACACTTTACCGCGAGCTCGTCTCGGCCTCTCCTCACTCTCGCCTAACGGCCTTAAGGATTTCAAATAACACCGGGCCCCCGCTACTCGGTTACCCGGCCGAGCTGGAATTAATTCGTTAACGCGACAAGAACTCTCCCGGCCGCCACACTTACTCCCGCGACTCCCAAATCGACGACCGTCCTCAGCGACAGAACCGGGACGATCCGACAGGGCACAGAGACACCCGCTATACCGGGCCAAATGGTCGAGACTCCGCACGGGTTCGAGCTCGCGTCCCGCTGAAAGGCGGGAGGCCAGCTCTCCGCTAAAAGGTTCCCTACCTTCGCGAACAAATATTTTGCGTCTCTGAACCCCCTCAGGTCCAACCGCGGATTCGGAGGATCGTCGACAGGAATCCCACTCACACTGCACACTTTCACTCAAATACGCGACAGCGACAAAGACAATTTTCGGGAACTTGCCCGATGCGAAAAATGGAGAATTCCCGCGCGCGACCACGGCGCGAATCTCACGGCGGGATGCACTGGCACGGCCCTCCCACCGGAATTCCCTATAATAACGCGAAAAGGCCGCGGCCACGACGGCACCGAGATCGAGGATCGATTCTACGGTCGACAGCCACCGAGCCGATACGAGGAAGCGCGGCTTGTTCACCCGGGGATTTTCGCTGGACCGCGTTTGTCTAATCGCCCACGTCCGTCCGGCTCGACACCTCGCAGGAAGCTCCTCTCTCCGGCACGCGGGCCAACGTGCCGGCCCTCTCTCACGCGGGCCACGTAATCTCCCGTATAGAGGGCGGGCGCGCGTGTTCCGGTGTCGCGCCACGGGACTAGCGCGCGCGAATGTAAATTATTCTCAACGATCCCGAGCCAGATCGTGCGCGGACGACTCGCTACATGACCGGATCGAACGCGACGGCGGGCCTACGACGGATACGTAGATGGGCGGGAGGTGAGCGGGTATGCGTTCGTCGTCTTCTATGGCGTGGATGAATTCGGGCGCATTCGCAATCCGCGCGACGCTTCGTTATGCCCGGTGTCCCCCTCTCCTCCTCAGCTTGACGCCCGCGCCGCAGTCGCTTCCGATGGCGCGACCGTCTACCAACCTCGTCCTCTCTCTCTCGCCCGCGGGAGGCCGCGGAAATTACATAAAGAAAAAGAAAAACGATGGGGGAAATTAATAATTGGTAATTTTCTCCTTCAGGGGACCCCATGGAAGCTCGTCGTGGTCGCGGTGTCGGCCCCGAGCCGGAGGGACATCTCGACTCTGCGCACCGGACGGGGGCGCCCAATTTATTCTCGTCACAATACATATATATTAAAATTTGCCATACATGTTAACTTTGATATATATATATATATATATATATATATATATATTGTAACGTTTCGGCTATATGGGTAAGCCACCGTCACACCGAATACGATAGCGTCTAACCGTTCACGAGACACCTGCGTATTCTGGCCAGCGTTCAGAGCAACCGGCCATGCCGCCAGCCGGGAGGGTCTCCTGAGTTAAGAGATTGGGGCAAGCCCGCGACACCTCGCAAGGAGCTCCGCCCACCGCGAGGAGCAAGACCACCGCGGACTCGCGGAAATCGCCGCCTTTAGTCGAATTTCTCGCTTCCCGTGCTCGACCACTCCTATCACATTAAGAACGTGACCTAAATTCATCATGACGCCTCTTCGCACCGCATGCTCGCCTAATATCCTGGAAAGGAGCCATCGGGTATATTTTATTCCTCGATATGAGTATAATATGCCAACGTCCTCAAAGTAACCGACGCAGTCAACCCCACCAACGGATCGTTCCTCGGCGGCGTGATTTCCCACCTAGGTCTCCAGAATCGCGGGAGAAATGGAATTTCTCCTGACGGGCCTTAGGCTATTTAAGGGCGAGCACGAGCCAGAGCGGCACTCTTCGCAAATTCTTTCAATTACTACGTGGAGTCACCGTCATCCGAGACATCGGATCGAAGGATGGAGGCCTTGCTGCCGTCGCCCTGGTCCCATCCTGGAACAACCTCAGCGTCGTGGTAGACACTCTACTTCCTTGGGAAGCCCCAGCATTGCGCCTGGTTGCCCGACCTCGGAAGTAGAGTCATCGTGGTGATTGCCTGTTAGGGAACAGTCTTTAACATCCGATCGATCGCCCGGACGACGATCGATCGCCATCCTACGCTCTCGTACCCGAATACCCGAAGTGTGCAGTCCGAGAAGAGCCTATCGCGCTTCGCTGCACACGAGGAAATTCTACAACCAGCTTCTCTGGTTCTTGGTCCTCCTTGCTTGGCACCGGGGAGGTCAGCCGTCCCTTCCGGACGGCCCCGCTATGCACACTCGGGGAGAATAATCTGCCTCGAGCTCGTGCATTATTTGAACGCTAGATAACTAGCGCGTGAGTAACACGGGTTGGCATCCGTGTACTTAGTTGTACTTTGCAACCTGTGCCAACCGATTGTACCGCCACATAAAAACCGATATCCGTAAATTCAAGGGCCATCGCATTCTGTTTCAGAAGCGACCCCGAATCCGGCGTAACGCGTGCACGACGACGCTCACGGTTTGTGCGAGCGCGAGCGAGAGAGCGAACGAATGAGAACAAGAGAGCGCGTTCGATAATCACGGGCGCGCGCCACCTCTCCCGACACTTTCCATCTTTGTCACTCTAAACACGACCGCGCTTCTCGCGACCTACTCCATATCCCGGTAAACGTCGCTACACCTAACCAATCAAACTCAAATCTCAAAATTAACACACTAACAAATTCATTGTTCAGTTTATAATCCTAATTTAATACGAAAATCCGAAACATCAAATGCCGATGATGACGGATGATGACAGGTGTCCCTGAGACCCTCAAAACCACTGAGGCATCTTCCAAAAAACCTTCAAATTCCTATCATCTATTCCGGCACACGTCGCGTACATCGCCCTTCAGGAGGCTACGGGAATCCCTAAAAATCATCCATCGGTCGAATATTCGCCGTCCTAAAATTGTTTTCCCCATTATCACGTAAGTGATCGGTGAAATCAATTAAAAGCTTCGCTACAATATCGCGAAACGTTTCAATATGTGTGTATGTATGTATGTATGTATGCATGTATGTATGTATGTACTTGAAACACCTGATAAATGTCGAGTGCTTTTTTTATATTTTTTAAAATAAAATCGTCCATTTTTAATTGACGAACGGCTGTAACGCGTTTTTGAGCGGCTAAGTCTCGCAGCCGTTTGAGAAGGAGAAGTTGCGTTAGGTTGCTCATTGTTGCTCACGGCGGTGGCAGCGAGCAACAATGTATCTTTCGCGCCAACATTTGGATAATTGAGCGCTCGGATAAACTAAGTCATCGTTCGGATAATTGAGGGTTCGGATGATCGAGGTTCGGATAATCGAGGTTCTACTGTATCTGCCTTCAGTATCCGAAATGCTCCATCCACTATTGTTGTTGAAAACCTTTTCAAGATTTTCAATGGATCAATAATCCATAGTTACTTCCCTTCCGCATGGAAAAGAGTCTACATTCGACTGCTACTCAAGCTTAAAATACGTCGCTCTCCTTCGGATACTCGTCCTATCGCAAATTTGTCTAAAGTGGCAAAATCATTCGAGCGCCTTATTAAGGAGCAGATTGTTAGTTTCGTCACCTCTCACAATATAATCGATTCACGACAATCAGCGTATAGGTCGGTTTTCCGACCGAGACGGCTTTGATTAGAATTTTTGACGAAGTACGTTTGGCGATCGACTATGGAAAATTAACTATTCTCATAATGTTCGATTTTAGCAAAGCTTTTGACAAAGTTCCTTATCAACTCTTACTATATAAAGCAAGGAAGATCGGGTTTTCTATCTCAGCTCTTAAATGGATTTACTTTTACCTCTCCGGACGTGTGCAGGCTGTAGTAAATGAACGTGGAAATGTTTCGTTGTGGCTCAGTACCAATCTGGGAGTTCCTCAGGGCTCGGTTTTAGGTCCCCTCTTGTTTTCTCTATTCATAAATGATATCTCGGAATGCTTAAGTTTTTCTAATCATATGGTATCCGCTGATGACCGTCAAATTTTTTGTAGCCGCCCGCCAAATGAGCTCAATAGTTCTCTTGGGCGCATCAGTCGTGACATCAATGCCATTTATGAAAATTCCATTGCAAACAAGTTGTCATTCAGCCTCACTAAGTCTAAGGTCTTAATCTTAGAGAGTAACGCTCGGACTCGTGTACTCGACTTGACAAACCTCCCGTCCATACGTGTAGGTGATGTCCCGCTGCCGTATGCCACTGAGCATCAAAATTTAGGTTTGGTTATTACCTCATCGCTATCCTAGAACCGTCAGATTGCTTGTATTCCATGCGAGGTTCATGGACTCTTGCGCAAACTTAAGTTTAATCGAAACTCTCTTCCCACCGACTTACGTGCAAAGCTAATTAGTGCCCTGATTTTTCCGAGACTAGATTATTGCTGCATCGTATACTGCAACCTCCCCGGTATCTTAAACCTTAAATTACAAAGGCTTATCAATAGCTGTATACGCTTTATTTTTAGCCTACGTAGAGATTGTCATGTCACTACTTTTCGCCACCAGGTGGGATGGCTCTCTGTTAAAAATCGCCGCCTTTATTTCTTGGCTATTCTTGCTTTTAAAGTTGCAAAAGGCTATGTTCCTAAATACATCGCCGATCTGTTTCAACGGGTCGATCCTGAACTTCGCACGTCGTCGCAATTGCCCCTGGCCACCTTCACGAGCCACTAATATTTATATGCATTCGTCATCGTCTCTGCGTCGCGCCTTTGGCACACGCTTCCAGGTAATGTCACTTTGGCTCTCTGGACGTATTCAAACAGCGACTTTTCAAATTTCTTTTCGATAGTGAGCTCGTGGGTGTGTGAAATGGCTCTTTAAGTTCTCGGATGAACTCAATTATATGCTACAATTCTACTAGCTGTACGCCTATAATTAAGTTCTATGTTATTTTTACTTTAAGGCTAATTTTAAGTTTTGCTTATCGGTTATTTTCTCCTTTCTCGTAACCATTTTTACGGCATTTGTGGTTTAACGCAGTAGTTGTAAGCACCGCTGTTAATTTTGCTTAATTTTTCTTTGTATTCTTCTTCTTGGTATTTATTGTTGATGTACATCATAATATTTCTATTGTTATATATTGTACTCTTGCTCGAAAGTTTAAGTAGGATATAATAAAATCTCTCTCTCTCTCTCTCTCTCTCTCTCTCTCTCTCTGGTGAGTCACCTGACGCTTGATTTTTCGGCTCCTCATTTTTCGATCCGATTCTGCTTTGTTCTGCCTGCGGGCATTCTTGTTTCAGGACCGAAGCACGCGCAAAATTGCTTTCCATCGATGGGTATAAAAATCATTTCGTCGAACACTCTATGAACCCGCAAAATTCGGTGGAAAGAAATTAACAGATTTCTGAACCTCCTTTGGTCTCGTTTCTCCTACGGCTTAGTCACATCGATGAGTCTCGTAAGGAAAAACGCTATAGTCATCTGTCTATAGTTAATCGGGAGTACCCGGACGCGTCTCGCTTAAGCAGAAAGCTATAATCACCGGCTTGGTTACATCGTCGCGTCTCGCAAGGAAAAACGCCATAGTTATCCGTCTACAGTCAATCGGGAGTACATCGACGCGTCTCGCTAGGCCGAACGCTAGAATCACCAATCTATAGTCAAGTAAGGAGCAATACGTCTTCGATAAAGAGCTACCGCACGAGAATGACTTCACGCCCATCATCCTCGGTAACACAGCCGCGCTGTTTGTTTTCCCGCGGCTCGACCTGTAGGCACCATCAAGCACCTCGGTCGATAAGGGAATATCGACACGGTATTGACAACTATTAGATATATTTGAGCGCTTCCCACTTGAAGTCGAAGGGAGTACACATGTCGGGACTCTGCCATAAATGCAGAAAGACTGTTGTCAATCAGAGTCTAAACTGGCCGGATTGCAACAGGATTTTTCATCCGGGATGTGCAAAAAGCCACCTTGCATCCAAAGCTTCGAATACTTGCAGCTTAGAACAGTTTCGTCACCGACTGGACATAACAACTAACACCTCTGTAGCCATGCCATGATTCGAATTTATTCCTCTGTTACCTGATCGAGTTGCGGCCGAAACGCGCAGTTCAACGCAGGACATCATGCTAGCGAAAATCCTCTCTGAAATCTCTTCTTTCCGAGAACGGCAGGAAGAGGCGAACAACGAGTTCAAGGCGCTACTGAAACGCATACCAGCGATCGACTCCATGCTGAATGAGCATTCGCGCAGTTCGCAGCCCTAACGCGGGAAGTTCACTCCCTTAAAGAGGAAAGGACAAACCCGCAGAGTACACCATCGAATTTGAGCAATATCATTTTGAGCGGAGTCCCATCCAATGCGTCTCTCTCGGCTGAACAAGTCGTAAAAATGATCTTTGACGTACTTGGAATCCATGGACTATCTTCACATATTCTGGCCGTTAGACGAACTAACACGCAGAAGAATGCAAATGTATCCGGAGCCGGGGCACAAGAGTGTCGCGCTTCGTGTCGCTTACCTCAAACTCGGTGAGGAACGCAGTCTTGGACAAAAAAGAATAAAAAGAGACTTGAAATGGTCTGAGGTGTATCCTGACTGCGATGTTGCGAATAGCAATGTCAAGGTCTATTTGAACGAGCTACTTCCACTTGCCACCTACAAACTATTTCGAGTAATCAAGCAGAAAGCTGCACGAGCTGGCATCAAGTATGTCTGGACTAAGAATGGGATAATCTACGCTAGAAAAATCGACGGCCAAGCTGCAATTAAAATCAACCGTCTTGAAGACCTTCCCTCTAACGTAGTCTGACCGTCGGGGTCAGAACGAGCCCCGATAAAAACCGCTACAGTAACGCAAAACTCACTAGTTATAATGGAATATTGTTGATGCTGTAATTACGTGAGATGAGAGCAAGGCTGAGGTTCATCTAATTTATAACTATAGCTACAAATAATATAAATACTTAGGAAATCATCGCCATAGATCTGTACGGCATAGTTTATACAGAGGTATCTTTTGATAACAAATTATTGTAATTTTGTCTGGTTTGCGTGCCAAAGGATGAGCTGTATCCTAGTGCACTAATAAATATTTCTCTCTCTCTCCCACTCTCTATCTCCTCTCTCTCTCCTCTCTCGTGATGCGCGGAGAGAGATTTTCTTACTCTGCTAATTTTTGAAATATCAATAAACGGTTTTCACGAGGGTATTAAGAAAGGTCTAAGGAATAATAAAATGAAAAAAATGGATTTTGTAAAATTTCTAGACCAGACTACTGCTTGAAGGGAAGGAAAACGATAAATTATATATAGAGATTTCGGCAGACAATGAAATTTGAAAAAAAGGTATCATGAAACGAAAATGGAAAGTTCACGACAGGAAAAAACGAAATAAGAGGACCTCGAACGTCAAACAGATCCCTATTAATCCATGAACTATTCTTCTACAGTCAGGTTCAGAGTCACGGTTACTGTTCTTAAACATACATACACGCCAGACGATACATTGAAAATGACCAGTTCTGGGACGAATTCAAGATGAACGGAAACGAAAACAAAATTGCTATAACAAGGATACACGAAACACAAAATCACCTCTGCCGGAATATTGTCGCACCTCACAAAACACATTGGAAGTGTTTCGTTCAACTAGGCTCCGGACCGCATTGCGTTTACAGCGCAATTGAACCCTTAACCAAAACCATCTTTGACATTCAGATTATACTACACGAACACACACACTTTTATTTAATTATATATAATCAATCAGAAATGTTTTGATGCGGTGCGGACCATCGTGTTTGTAAGAGTCACGGTCCGACACGACTCCTATTCCCAAATCACTCTCACGCCAACATCCGACTCCTCATGCCCGCTATCATCATTCGTTCACACCAAAATCCCAACGTTTGGCCAAATCTAATCTTTCTACCTAGAAATATTCGCCTGCAGTTCTTTCTTCTCTCAGTCCCGTTATCCTTGATTTCACGCGCTTCATTACACTCGTGCGTGGCATCCCCTCTCCGCTTCTACCGCACTTCCTTCCGCTGGACCAAGAACGAATAGTCCATCTCCGAGTCCCCGACCGTCAAGCACGCACTCTCTTGACAATCGGTACTTGCCAATAAACGTAACTCATATTCATCTATAATCATCCTCGTGCTCAATTAAATCTGCTCGGTGCAACCTAGCGCATCTATAAAGTATTCGCCCGACCGTCACACCCTCACTTAAAAAACATAATGTTTCGAAAATGGTTCACGTTTGGCCCAAATATTATTGGGTTGTTTGATAGCAGAAAATATTTCCTACAAACCATTAAAGGGATTGTGATCAATAATCAGTAGCCCTGTATATACAGGGTGTTTCATAATAAGTGACTCACCCGGAACTGGCGGGTTCAGGATGGTACCCCGAGTAAAGCTGCCAAGGCATCTTTTCCGTCAAATAGTTTTCAAATGAGAGCGATTAGAATTTCAGCGTACGACTGATTGTTGTAGGGCTGAAGCCTGCATTTAGCGACGATGCTACTCGAGCGCCAAGTCTGAGCGCGAGACGCATAGCAGGCAGTGAGCAGGGTAGCTAGGCATCTGTCTCGCTCGCTCAGTCAGTGTGACGTTTCTTGTATCGTCTGCTATTATATTCTGTCATCTTGGATACGCAAGTTCAGAGCGTGCGTTTGACAGGTAACGCGCGCTCTGAACATGCAAGGCTTGAGGAACGCACCGTTTGACAGATGACGGCGCAAAAGTAGTAGGGCTAGGGCGGTTCTGAGCCTGGCATCTCAGCGGGGAGCGGGGCGGGGGTGCCCAGCGCGGGAAGCCAAGTGCGGGGATACGGTGGAGGGGGGTCGCTGGGCGCGTGTGACGTCAGAGAAGGACTTCTGTGGAGGGGGGCCATGGGGGAAGACGCCGTCGATAAGTGTTGTATGTCTGTCTGTATGTGTGTGTGTGTGTGCATGCGTGCATGTGTGCGTGCTCGCGTATGTGAATGCATGCGTGTATGTGCATCCGTGCGTGCATGTGTGTGTGCGCGTACGTGCGTGCGTCCGTGTGCGTGTGCGCGCGCGCGCGCACGTGCTTGCGAGGTTGTGTGTGTGTGTGTGTGTGAGTACGCGACAACCATATATGGGTCGGAAAATGTTCGCTAATATGAAAGCGTTAGGCGCCACATGAATGGCGGCCTTTCAAAACCCATTATTTATGACATACAGCCGGTTCCATTCCGAACGACAATGTCAATTGCATGCGTCCCGTCTCAAAGCTCGCCGACACTCGAGACAGGTCCTAACAAGTTTCTGGGAAAAGCTATAATATTTAGGGTTCAAAGACAGTGACCGCGGATGGACCACTTGAGCGCAGCTGGACTCTTGAAAAGTCTCATCGCGGTCTCCATTCCGAAATATAACGTCAAGATGTTCGCATGTGCGCGTATGTACGCAGTGCATCCGGCCAAGCATCCCTTGGACTTGACCAAAAACGAGCTCGAACAGGTTCCAAAGGTCTTACGCCTAAAATATTGAGGTAAATATGTTGGCTTATTGTGGGATCGTTTGCCAAAAGATCATCGGAACGATACTGAAGTGATATCATATCTTCCATGCTTGGAGCATTATAATACGCCACAAATGAAATATCACATCGATGGTCCTCCGCCTCAACGTCGGGAGTGTAAAAAATGCTGTGAAAATTCTCCTCGTACGGGGTTCTTCGAACGTGTTTGAACCTGTTTTTCGGGAGTGTAAAAAATGCTGTGAAAATTCCCCACGTACGGGATTCTTCGAACGTGTTTGAATCTGTTTTTCACGATTGGAAAAGTGGGGAGAAGTTAGACAATTTGAGTGGGAGGCTTATGAGGAAGCTTATAATTTTATGGACCAAGCTCAGATTGCACTATTCCACTGCACCGTCAACATCTCTCCGAAAAAAAGAACTTTGAAAGTGCGGAGAAAATGGATCTCTCGAGTATCAACAAAGTCGGCCAGATGGCGGAATTTCTTCTAACACGGAAGCTGTCAGAACTCCCCGTAAAGTCGGAACGATTAATCTCCGACATAGGAGGCGTATAAACCAAATTTGGGAAACGCTATATCGCGAGCATCGCGGATGAGTTCCTTGTCTTTTTACCGGCGCGACGTGTGAAGGCCTTCGACCAGGATCCGACAATGTTCGAGAGCATGCTGCAAGTGGCACACGATGGTCAACTTTGCATGCAGTACATTGGTGGAAAATACAACAGTGTCGAGTTCCGTCGTCTCGGAACATGGTGGACGGAGAAAAAAAATTCGTTGGGACAACATCGTCGAACGACTGTCCGCATCATCGAGAGTATGCTTCAACTGGTCAACTCAGTGGTGGGAACTACAACAGCGACGAGTTCCATCGTCTCCAAGCGTGGAGACAAAATGGGGCATCACCGTTGAATGGCTGTTCACATGGTTTTTTTTTCAAAGTGCTGGCTATTTAAAAATGTATATGTTTAATCGAATTGTAAATGATGGATGTTTTCGCCGTGGAATAAAGAATACAAATGACATATTTTCATCGAAATATGTTTTATTCATTTAAAAAAATCCCTCGCTTACGTATCATATATGCTCAACTAGCTATTTACAGATTTTACATTCTCATAGGCGCAGTTGTATTTCGTGTTGAAGGGATGATGGGGGCATTTGAAGTTTGTGATTTTTGGCAGCTTCTGCAGCGATGGACAGTCCAGAGTCTTCAAGTCGATGACGCTTGTCGCGGGATCCGTGAATCTTGATAGCCATGCGCATTTCTCAAATCCCTCCGCATAGATGGTAGGAGTTCCATGCAAGAGTTCTCGAATTGTCTTTCTAGCTGCTTCGTATGGTATGCCATAATGATCCGATCGTATTCCATGGAAATTGCGTTCCACCCACTTGTTTGTCATTTTGTACTTGGCCGGTAAAGAGCCCCATGCAAATGGTGCGCCGAAGGCGAGCGTCAGCGGTTCAGCATTCTTGTCGTGGAGTCTGACGATGGACATCTCCTTCAGAAATAATTCATTGACGGGTCTCTGGAAGCGCTGCACGTCGACGATAAGCTCTATGTTGACTGAAGTGGACGCAAATCATCGGCATGATTTTATACCAATTTTTTAACTCCACCACTGATTGGATTGCACTCGACAATACGATCATGGAGGATCATGCAAAGCGCCAAAGATTATCAACTAAACATCAATAGTCTTTGATAGTCCAAATACCGCATCTGGAAGCATTGAAGTATGCCATGTACAGGCAATTTATATGGCATGGGCGCAGGAAACAGCGGTGATGGGTTAATGTCGCGAGAAATTGACTTGAACGCGTGATGGTCTATACTTGAACTCCTGCTGGATGAATTTCGTCAAATTGGAAGTGGTTGAGCTATACAAAAAGTACGTATTCTTACAATAAATGTAAATAAGTATGAACCAATACGCGTTGAATATCATTGCCACGGGAGATAATGATTATGAGGGCTGCGATTAATGTGCAATCAGGAGATAATACACGTTTCGCATGGGTGGCCGTCACAGCTTTATACCAAGCTGAATGAAACAGTGACCACGGATCTTCTTACATGCATTATTCAACGGTATTGAATTTATCGAATATTGGATGCCCAGTGACGATAAGTCAAATTAAAAAAAAATGTGCTTCAAAACAATTTATACATCAATATGTATACCACCAAAGAAGAGATTGATCCGATACGCGTGGCTCAACGTAAGAAGAAGAAAAGCATATCTATTTGCTATACATACAAGATACCGAGGATAATAATGTATAACATTTCACATAGATCAAGAACGTGTTAATCCTCGTGAGCGCAGGACTAAACCGAGACAGCCATTAAAAAATATATATATATATATATATATATATATATATATATATATTATGACGGGTATCGCGTGTAAGCAGAGGGAGGGGGAAGGAAAAATTATTGATGGGTCGACGACTGGAAAAATTCAAATATTATTTATTTTACATCAATAGAGGAATGAATACTTGATACAGAAAAAAAAGAATCTAAGTAATAAATTACAAAAAAAAGAGAACAAAGGAAGACTCGATATAATAAAAAAGATTTCGCAATGATAATAATGTTGACTCGAATTATTTGACGGGTTACCGGACACGCGAAGTCCCAACGCTATTTTCTCGACCCGTTTAATATTTTCTCTTCATAAATTTCGTAAATTTATGTTGGGCACCAGCCTTTCTCGGGCAACGCGCTTAACGCGTACGCAAAGTTTCAACTCAAGACAACCAAAGAAAAAAACCAAAACAAACACAGCCTTCGGCCGGCGAGCGTGTAACTCTATATTAATCGCAAAGGGGGACGTCTCAGGGTACCTGAGGACGGACGGGGTTCTCGAACACAATGGCCACTTATCTTGGACCGCGACTATTTTAAACTTAATGTTACAATACTCGAATTAATAATGCGAAAAAAACCACAAATCTCGAAATACTAATTGCGTGATTTTATCGCGCCGTGATTTATTCTCACGGGGACTGTTACTCGAGTCGGCCGACGGTCGTGCAACACGAGGCGGCCGCGGCTACGCGCGCGCGAGGGGAATTTTCACGTGGGACACCGGGGATCCGCCACGGGGACCTTTTCACACTTCTCTCGCGATAATTATTTATAATAATTCTCGGGTTAATGTCTCGATTCGCTCGCACTGACTTTTAGCATTCATTAATCTACTTTACACTGTATGTATTTTAATGCGATGCGCGCGGAAGAGGGACGACGATCAGGAATGACGGGGGAGGCGTGAAAGGAACGAATTTTTAACGGCCGCCCGTGCGACAAGATTTTCCCGAACTGGCTTTAATGGCTCTCGCTAGCCGCTCACGCAAAAATAAGAAAGAGGCGTACTTACAATTCTCGCGGAGACTTTTCCTTTGATCGTGTAGATCCGTATGCCTCTACTTCCTGTACGCTCGAGACTTTTCGATTTTGCTTTCTTTTCGTTCGGTCTTTGCTCAGGACTAGATTTGCGCTACCTCGCTCGACCACGCTGCAGGACTAAGTGACGGTCCACGCCGGCCGGCTTCCTCGTCTCGCCCAATCCCGTATTAGACGACGGACCTCCTATCGATTTTTCGTCTAGATCCTCGCGGCTCACCCGTTCGGTCGATCTCCTTGATGACTTTTTTCCCTCCCGAGTCGCGGAACGCCCCAGTCGGTACGGCGCTCGCCAGCCATACCGCGTGAGAGTTGGAGGCTCTCCTGACGAGCGGTAGGCCGGAGACTCGGGAGATGGCGGCGGGAGGCCCTCGGACGGCCAGTCCACTGTCCGCGTCGTCGGGAGATGGCGTTGCTGGATCTCGGAGTTGACGGCCGGGCCGATGTGGCCCCAGTTGACAGTCCGCGTGGTCGCGTCGCGATCGTGATATGGGGGTGCGGGAAGGACCGGGGGGGAGTGTCGCGGCTTCTATACAATAAAATAACTTAAAATATCTTAATATTAACATTATAATTTTTCCGATTAAAAGTGCGTGGTGGAGACTAAGCCCGAGCGTGGTCACGCGGGCTTTTCCTCTATCTCCCTTGTGACGCAACGTCACAACTCCCCCCTGCTTAAACTGGAGTACTCCCCTCTTTTCCTGCAAGAGCGGTTATTCAGTTTTGCTTTCTGTACATCAGGGGAGGAGGTCGGGATGGGTATTTAAAGGAAGGTGTACTTGAGTACTAAGCTGGCGCCAGTTACTGTTAATATTCGCTGGCTGAAGTTACCCATAATACTGGAGCGATACATTTCCTACAATTAAATCACAGACTGGTTACCTTAGTTTCTTTAATCTTTGCGATGACTTTGCCCTACTGATAGTCATTCGTCGCAGACTCAGGTACTGTCGTCAGTCGTTCTGTAGCTTCACCATCGGATGAGTATCTCGTTGCTCGCTGGGACTTCCAGCGAGGCTTCCTTGGCCTTTCACCGTATCCAATCTCTAGATGACTACGTTGACTCACTGGTCGCTGGATTCTTCTTCGTCGCGGCTTCCTTGGCCGTTCGTGAAGCTGTTCCAGGGCCAGGCCTTGGGATGTACGATATCGTGTTTGGGGCAACAATAGGTGGGGGTAGGATTTGGGGCATCAGGATAGGATTTCTAGTGAGGGACATTGGTAGGGGAAGGGGGGATTGGGGCTACAGGGTAAGGACATCAGGATGGGATTTGGGTGCGGGACATCGGTAGGGGAAGGGGGAGTTTGGGGCATCAGGATTGGATTTGGGTAGGACATCGGTAGGGGATGTTGGATAGGGGATTCAGCGAGGGAGATGGGGTTGCTTCTCCAGGGCTCCGGGGCACTCCGCGGCTCGATGGCCGGTTTGGCCGCACGCCCAACATCTGAAAATGCCGATGCGACCGGGCGGCGGCGCGGGAGTAGGGACGGTACGAGGCGTTGGGGGTCATGCGCGGGGGGGAAATGTGAAGGGACATGAGGGCGGGGATGGATGGTGAGGATCGGACGGGAGAGGGGCGGAGGAGAGGGACGGGCAGGTGAGCGGGTTTCCTGCGACGACGGCTACGCGGCGAGAGCCCGCTCCCGCTGTTGCCGTCGCCGTAAGGTGGCCTTGGAAGGGCCGGTCCTTGGGAGGGGCGGTTGCGGCGCCATGGCCGCCATTCCCAGTAGTCCTCTCGCCATTCTTCCACCACATGGCATGATGGGCGAGGGCATACCATCTCGTTTTCCCATGGCAGGAATTGCCTTCCTCGGCATTTCTCCTGAAGCAAGCTGCAAATAAGGCACACGCAAAGTATTGGTTAGCACATAAGGAAAGCAAGCATTAAGAAGCGCGAGTCTGTCCCTGATCCTACTGTCCTTGTCGTTCCAAACGGGAGATCAGGTCAAAAAGGTGGGCGTCGGAGAGCTCTACCCGCTTCGAACGTTGGGAACGAAGCCCGATACGGCGACGCCGTTTTGGGCTTGGGGCTACTGTAGCTGGTGATCGCGGCCTGCTCGGGCCGCCAATCGCTGGGTCAGGAGCTGCCTCTTCTTCGGGGGTTGGGACTCCTTGCGGGTCCCGGAAGGGCTTCAAATCCTTAATGTGAACTCGAGGGTTGCGACGACTCGTCGGATCCTCGAGTTCATATACTACAGGGGAGTGCACCGCCAGAATACGGAAGGGGCCGCTATACCGCGGCGCCAGTTTGGCGGCGAAGTTCTGCGCACCTGACGACAGAACTCGGTGCTTACGCAGAACCACGTCTCCCACCTGATACCTCGTATCTTTTCAGTTCCTGTTGTAGTATTTGGCCTGCCTTTTCGCGGCGGCCTCTTGGTTCTTCCGAACCCAGTCGTGCAGCAGAGGTAACCGCTGCATCCGATTGGACCAAACTTCCGGGTCTCCTGGGGTTAATTTGGGGGGTTCAGGGGCTTGGTCTCGGAGGCTTTTGGCTGGGCGGGGGTTACGGCCAAAATTTAAAAATGCGGCGGTCATCTGGGTGGAGGACTGCACGGCCGTGTTCATCGCGAAACATAATTCCGGCAGGTAGGCGTCCCAGTCTCGGTGATCCATTCCCACGTACGATGTTATCATTGTCTTCAGAGTCCGGTTGACTCGCTCAACCGGATTCGCCTGCGCGTGGTAAAGCGGCACCATTGTCTGGTGAATTCCAAGCTCGTCCAAATACCGCGTTACGTGCGTATTCGCGAATTCCGTTCCGTTGTCGGTCAGGAAGTATTGGGGACAACCGTACCGGTTGACCACCAAAGTCTCGAATGCCTTCATTATTGTGGCGCCGGTAGCACTACCGAGCGCCTTAGCCTCCACGAACTTCGTGAAGATGTCCTGGAAGACAATGACGTAACGGTTCTTCGCTTTGCTGGGGGGAAACGGACCCATCACGTCGGCAGCGACTACGCACCATGGACCTTCCGTGGTGTGCTCTCGCATCAAGCCGGGCGGGGGTAACTGCGAAACCTTGTGGAGTTGGCCTACGGGACAACGCGCAACGTATCGGGCTACGTCTTGGAATATGCCTGGCCAGAAGAAATCCTGGATGACCAGTTGATACGTTTTATCAGTACCCAGGTGGCCAGCCTGGGGTCCTTGATGGGCATCCTCCATTGCTCGCGGCCTAGTCTCGGCCCGGCAAGACAAGCTTCCAGGCGTCCAAATCCACAATTGTCGGATCGATAATCGAATGCGGGCGAGGGTAATACAGTTCGTTGTCCTCGAGTTTCCAGCTCGGGTATTTCCAGGGGAATTCACGGACGTTTTGTACCTTGTCCAGGTACCAGGGGTCGGTACTTTCTCCGAGCACGGCTAAGGCCGCGTCGGTGTCCTCGTACATGCAGGAAAGGGCATCAGGGACAACATGCAGGGTTCCTTTCCTATGGACGATCGTCAGGTCCCATGCTTGCATCGAGAGGGCCCACCGGGCTAATCGTCCCGAAGGGTCCTTCAGATTTCGTAGCCATTGGAGACTGCTGTGGTCAGTGATGACAGTAACGTGAGTGCCTTTGATGTACGGTCAAAACTTCCTCACTGCCCAAATTACCGCCAAGCACTCCTTCTCTGTTACGGTGTATTTACGTTCGGCGTTACTCAGCACCCTGCTGGCAAACGCGATAGGATGCTCTTCACCGTCGAATTCCTGCGTCAGGACGGCTCCCACGGCCGAGTCGCTAGCGTCTGTCTGGAGGACGAAAGGGCGGGTGAAATCGGGGCGGGCTAGGATAGGGGTCTGACAGGGGGCTTCGCGGAGAGACTCGAAGGCTTCCTGCTGTTCGGTCCCCCAGTTCCAGGGAATGTCCTTTTTCAGGAGCTTGGTCAGGGAAATTTTATCCCGCGATAGGGTGGGTAAAAATCGGGCATACCACCCTACCATTCTCAGAAAACGGCGTAACTGCCGAAGGGTCCTGGGCGGAGGGTATGCTAGTAAGGGGGCAACTTTTTCCGGGTCTGCCTTCAATCCGTCCCGGTTGATCGCGTATCCTAGATACGTTACTTCCGGGCAGAAAAATTCGCTTTTCTCCCGGTTGATGGTGAGCCCCGCGGCTTGGAAGACTTCCAGGACGATCCTCAAATATTCGAAGTGCTCGGATTCGGTGTCAGTGGCGATGATCACGTCATCGAGATACGCAAAGACATGGGGCTCCCATGCCGGATCGATGAGCTGATCCATCAGCCGCTGAAACGTCGCTGGTGCGTTCGTCAGCCCGAACGGCATTCTCCTGAACTGGAAAAGTCCTCGGCCAGGAACGGCGAAGGCGGTTACAGGACGACTTTGGGGGTCTACAGGGATCTGGAAATACGCCTGGCTCAGATCCAACTTCGAAATGAACCGGGCTAGCCGAAGGCCATCCAAGATCCGATCCATATTAGGAAGAGGGTAGGCATCCTTCATCGTTACCCGGTTCACGTCGCGATAGTCAATGCAGAAACGATGCTTTCCGCCTGGCTTCGGGACGATCACCGGGTTACTCAGCCAAGAGCTCTTCGTTCTCTCGATCACTCCCTCTTGGACCATTTTATCAACTTTGGCTTGGGCTATTCAGGGGAGGTACGGGGAAATTGTACGGGGCTTCTGTCGGATAGGGGGGTGCCCTTGCAAGTCGATGTAATGTTGCGTCAGGTTCGTTCGTCCTAACTGTCCGTCCTGTGAGGAAGATACTAACTCGTCCAGAAGGGATTCTAGACGTCTATTTGTCGAGACCGAGGCAGGTTCCAAGCCTGCAGACTCGGGGAATGTGGGGATGCTCCAACGTGGCTCACCCGGTGTCGCGAATCTACGCTCCGGACCACCGTGAAGGGATCACGTAACCGTTTTGTAATCCACGAGCATTCCGAACAATCTCAAGAAGTCAATCCCCATAACAAATTCGTAGCCTAACGCGGCTACACGTACCTAGAGGGATTGGACTTTTCCGGCGAGATCGAAGGTCAGGGTGACTGCCCCGTCTACCGGAACTACTGCCCCGTTGGCGACCCGAACGCCCTCCACTCTCCTCCTTGCTACCTCCAGCCCGAGGTACGTTTTCGTAGAACCAGGGTCTACCAACGCCAATAGGAGTTCGCCACCCACGTTAATCCATAAGTGGGGGCGAGCATCCATACTTAAAGCTCTGATAAACATTTCTTCTCGGTCAGCCACATCTTCCTCTTCTCGGAAAGCCATATGTTGGCACGGGAACAGGTCTGTTTCGGTTGGGAGCGGGTTGGACTCTACCTGCCGCTCTGGTGCTACGCTCGTCATGGCACAGTCAAGCTGCGGCTGGGGTCTGGGTATCTGAAGGAGGTTCTCCTTCTTTAACGACCGTCGGGAGGTACAGGGGCTTACTGCCCTCCCGACCGGGCGTTTTCCGAACGTATTCGTTCGCAATTACGGCATGAATTCACGTCGCATCCGGGCCATCCACAGATTCTGCAGAACCGGCCCATTAGCTGCGTGCACTCTCGGTAACGGTGTCCCGGTTGCCGGCAGTTATAGCACCTCGGGCCAGGTCCTTCCGGATTGCTGGGCCGAGGTTGTTTCGGGGACGGGCTTTGGAGAATTCGTGGGGGATTCGCGGGGGATGTTGCTGGCGGGTTTTTCCAGGTATGTGGGGAGCAAGGAGCGGATGGGGGTTTTGGTGGGGAAGGGGGTTTCTGAAGCTGCTTCGCCTTCTTGGGGTAGCCGCTATGACCCTTGGTCTTCGCGGCTGAGTCTGAGGGGTTCTGGCGAGGGGTTCGGCTCGAAGATGGAAGGGCAGGCGGGGGAGAAAGGTAGGGCTTCTCATACTCGGCGGGCTCGTATTCCTCTGGCTCCTCCAGGGTGGCTATCTTCATGCGGGCCTCCCGGCCACGCTGTTCATACGAGGCGGAGGGCAGGAATGTCAGACCCTTCTTCGGTGGTGCCCGGTATGCCTTCGCCTTTCTCCAAAATATCTCCCGGCTGCGTCCCAGCCGCTGGAGATAGAGAAAGCTGCTCACATCCTTCCGCTGGATGTGCTCGGCGTAATCCGGGTGCAGATTCTCGCAGCATATGTCCAGTTGAGTCTCTTTACTCAAAGGTGGGCTCAGGTGATTGAAGAGGGTCCTTATTTTCACGAGGAACTCCGCTATAGGCTCTCCCGGCCCCTGCGTGCGAAGTTCTATCTCCTTTCTTAGACGTTCCTGCAGGTCACCATGGCCGAATCGTTCCCGAAAGTAGAATACGAATTCCTCGTACGAGCTCCATTCCTCTCGTTTTACTCTCAACCATAAAAGCGCGTCACCGGTGAAAGCTTCGAGAAGGGCGTCCATCAGATCTTCCTCCGTAAGCTTCCTGGAGATACAGTATTCGTGCATCCTCCACAGAAATTCCTCGGCATCTTCGTCCGGATTCCCCGCGAATCGGGGCCCGTATCTCTGCCAATGGTCTATTCCTCTTGCAAGCCGTGGCCCTTGCGAGTCGTAATATTGTGACGAGTCCTGCTGGGATCGGGGTCGGGGAGGGTCTGCATGTCGCGACCGAGCCTTTGGGAGGGGTCCTATTTGGGTACTGTTCCAGGGAGTGGGTGCCGACAGGGTATACGTATCATGCGGTGGCCACTCCTGGCTACCGCTGATCCTTAACATTCCTGTGGCAGTTGGGCTAGATGTGGGGAAGGCTTGGGATGGTT
This sequence comes from Ophion obscuratus, assembly GCA_964007375.1. NCBI lineage: Eukaryota > Metazoa > Arthropoda > Insecta > Hymenoptera > Ichneumonidae > Ophion > Ophion obscuratus. Next base: position 17,006,097 of record OZ023316.1, on the reverse strand, counting down.
GGTGGGGTGACTGGGAAGGGGGAAGGGCAAAGATGACCGCGGTACGGTCGGGGGCCGCGGTGACGTTTCCTCGGGGCGCGGGTGTCGGACTGACTCTTCCTGTTGCCGATCTCCGATCCCTCTGGACCGGCAGTCTCCTGGACCATGGCGTCGGCGTTCTATCGGGGTCGTCCGGACCCGTGGGGTGACGACATCATCGTCTGCTTCTGTGTCGGCTGGTACTCCTCGTATGTCGGGGCTTGGTGACGGTCAGCGGTCGATGATCCGAATAACGTTGCCGTCAGTGGATCGACCAAGGCAGCCGCTAGCGTGAATGAGGGGGCGTCCCCCCGCTCATCCTTTCGGGGATCCCAACGGACCAAGGCTCCTGGAACCCGTATCCTTATTTCGTGCCGGATGAGGCGATCCTGTACCTCGCTTTGTGTCCCGTCCGTGTTGAGACCCGCTCGGTCACAGGCTGCTAGGATGTCCCGCATCGTCGTCAACCGCTCAACTTTTTGTCGTGCTATCCTCTCTTCCGTAGCCATAAGCGAGAGATTGGCTACATCCACTGAGAGGGGCGATGTCGGTCCTCGGGGGTGGTCTATTGGGGAAGTGGTCATAACGGGGGACGTACGGGTAGGGGTTGTGACTGTACTCGTCGTCACCGGGGTATCTGCCATGTTGCGGACGTGCTAAACGTAATAAACGAAAAAGATTGGCGGGTTGGGGAGGGGGAAACCGCTCGCGATTCCTCCGCGGCACGGTTAAAACGGGATATAAGTCTTTGGTCAAAACCAAAACCCAAAAGAAAAATTAAGTAAAACCCAATGACTTCAATAACTCAATTTCTTAAAAAAAATATACCGCAACAAACAAACAATGGAAAGTCTTACTCGACAATTCGTTTGTTGACTCTACTCCCTGGGACTGTAACGTTATTTCGGTTTATTTGGATAAACTGACTCTAAGTTCCTAAGGGAGTATGATTTCCCGGACTCTAACAACGCAATACTCTTCAAAATTTCCCTTAATGCCGTGAAAATTTCAGAGTGGTCGATTCTTCTATTCCTTATTTTATTCCGCCAACTAAATAATTATTCCTTAAGGGATGTTTGTTTCCCAGCCTAAAACAATGCAATGTTCCTTAAATTATTCAGGAGGCCCAACAAGACAATAGAAAATGTTTCGGGGTCGTTTGGGATGGGGGGTGACTGGTCGCGAGGGACCGGTCGCGGTCTGTATTAGGGCGTTGTAACGAAAAGTATTGGGGGCGCGGGTCAGCCCTTCTCCAAATTGTGAAGAAAATTGGGGGGGATATGCGTGGTCAGCGAGGAAAACGATAAAGCGCAAACAAACAAAAAGATGGGAATTTATACCGTCATGTTAAAAGTCATCGCAAAATATACAAAATTACCAAGCAAGCCTAATCCGTGACAGTACTAAGCTCGTTCCAGAATATTTGCGGAATTGAGAAAAAAAACAAAAAAAAAAACAAATGGCCAATCAGTATCAATTGCAAAAAAAAAACAAGAAGAAACATAAAAGCAAGAAAACACAAGAAAAAACAGGTACTCAATAATATTATTTCATAAAAAAAAATCATTTCCGACAAAATGAACGAACAGCGTAGTATGCAAACATCTTAAGTGAGGCACAATTCACCACAAAAGAAAATATCAGCTCAGTATTCTTTATTCAAGCGATATTCCCTTAAGCAATACTAAATGCTCCTAAATTGCCAAAGCAACAATACAGAAAAAAATATTTTAATTGCCAGAGCAATAACGCCAAATCAAGTTTTTAATTGCCAGCACAATAGTGCACAACTTAATTTTTAATTGCCAGAGCAATAATGCAAAAATTAAATTTTCAATTGCCCGCGCAAAAGTGCCAAATTAATTTTTAATTGCCAACGCAATAATGCACCAATTAATTTTTTTATTGCCAGAGCAATAACGCAAAATTAATTTTTAATTGCCAAAGCAATAATACAAAAATCACAATTTCAATTGCCCGTGCAAAAAAAACTGCGAGTTTTCTTGGCACCCCGCGGCCTGAAAAGTCGCAAGCCAAAAAAACTAATTGCCAAGTACACAAGCAAGTATGGGTTGTAGGGGAAAAAGGGTAAGTGCGGTTGCCGAAAATGTACAAAAATAAATTCCAATTGCAAACACAAAAAAACAATATTATTCTCTAGTATTGTTAGCGAAATTAAAAAAAATAATCAGGTGCGATTAACGAAATAGGACGAAAACTCGTTCGTCCGAATTTTCCGTTCCTCGTACAATTCTCAAGTTGCCTTCAAGAGTGCCGTGGCGGGACAAGCTATACCTGTCAGGAGTGGGGGGTAATTATTATTTCTCACGAAACGCAAAAAAAACCATTCGGTATAAGTCGTTCACACCGAAAAATGCTTTGTCACTGAAACGAAAAATAATAATTCTCGAAAAATAATTATTATTAATTCAAAAATTAACAATAATAATTTGAGTAACAATAATAGTCGTGGTGGGCTCTTTTCTTAAAAAAAAACAAAAGTTTTTTTCGGGCCCCACGTTGGGCGCCAATTTTATGACGGGTATCGCGTGTTAACAGAGGGAGGGGGAAGGAAAAATTATTGATGGGTCGACGACTGGAAAAATTCAAATATTATTTATTTTACATCAATAGAGAAATGAAAACTCGATACAGAAAAAAAAGAATCTAAGTAATAAATTACAAAAAAAAGATAACAAAGGAAGACTCGATATAATAAAAAAGATTTCTCAATGATAATAATGTTGACTCGAATTATTTGACGGGTTACCGGACACGCGAAGTCCCAACGCTATTTTCTCGACCCGTTTAATATTTTCTCTTCATAAATTTCGTAAATTTATGTTGGGCGCCAGCCTCTCACGGGCAACGCGCTTAACGCGTACGCAAAGCTTCAACTCAAGGCAACCAAAGAAAAAAACGAAAACAAACACGGCCTTCGGCCGGCGAGCGTGTGACTCTATATTAATCGCAAAGGGGGACGTCTCAGGGTATCTGGACCGGACGGGGTTCTCGAACACAATGGCCACTTATCTTGGACCACGACTATTGTAAAACTTAACCCTCAAAGTGTGAAGGTGGGTCGAATGTGTCCGGGCCCAAATTACTTGTTTAAATTTCTCTAACACCGGCGACTTGCGCGCCATTTGAGTGGTACTAGAAAAAAGTAGGGGTAGGTAAGTATATGTGTGGACAAGGCCAGCTGCATCAGTCAGTTTTATGAGGAACGAGCACGAGATCAAATCAGAGCAGGGTCAAATTCGACCCCCCTTTACACTTTACGTAAGTAAAAGTCAGTTTATTTAAGGATTTTTTTTGGTTTTTCCTGCATATTTAAACATAATAAGCTGTGAGAAGAACCGAGGTGTTGGTCTAGTGGTTAGCGTACCTGCCTCTGAAATCAACACATCGGGAGGGCGCGGGTTCGAATCACCGTCTCGTAGTTTCGTCGAGAAATAAAAACACAGGCGTGACGTAGCTCCAGTTGTACACAGATGTCGCGCACACGGACCGGTACGTGTGTGTGTCGGATGGGTATGGATGTAGCCTGTGAGCTATTTCTCGACGAAACGCGACTAGCTCCGAGGCTGGGAAGCGAACTCGTGACCGGCTGTATTGGTATAGGTTTTCCGCAGTTTCCCTATACCCATGACAGAAATGTCATGATGAATATAATACAGAGGGGGAATTCGGCTGCGGCCGCAATGGGGAGGGGGGATGATGGAGAGAAAGAACAAGTGTAGAGCGGTGGACATATAAGTGGAGCCTTGTAAAAAGCCGAAAAGGCTGTGCAAGTAAAACTTTAAATAAAAAAAAAAAAATAAGCTGTGAGAAATACGTGGATTTTTTTTTCACTTTATAAAAATTAAAAAATTAAAAAAAATGTTTTTGTTTCTTTTTGAGTTTATTGCTGTACAAATTACGAAACATTTTTTTCTTTTTTTTTCAAATAAAAAAAATGAAATAAAATTAAAAAAATTTCTACTCCATTTCACAGCTATGAAGACGAGAACGCCAAATGAAATTTAAGATTTACGGAGCCGTGCGTCCATGCAGTATTGTTACGAGGAGTCCGAAAACGAAGCTGATTTTGTGGAGGAAGAGGAGGAGTGCAGCTCGGAGCAGGAGTGTAGTGAGTACAACAGCGACGACAGCAACAGTGGTGATTCGGAGTTAGTTCGTCCTCATCTCGAACGAAGAATAAACATCTCGGGGATCCCAAGAACGATTCGACTGAGCACGGGTCGAATTTTGGGGATTGACGAAAACCAGGCTGATCACGGGAACAAATTGGAAAAACGAAAGCGATGCGCTTTGTGCCCTCACAACAAAGATCACAAAACTAATCAATGTTGTTCCCGATGTGGAAAAGCGGTGTGCGAGGAGCACCCCGCAAAAACCTTTGCGCCCAATGCTTTTAAACTTTTTTTATAAACAATTTTTTTTCAACTTATGTTACCTTTTTTGTCGACCAACATTCTACAAATAACATTAATAAAAATAACCATGTTTCTAAATGTATCTTTGACGTTGAGCGCTTTTTTCCCTTCAATACCTCACTTTTACCTCGTAAAAATATACCCATGTTCCCGTAATTAAATAGGGTATCTGGTTCAATTCTACATTGATGGCATATTTTTTTTCTTAAAGAGCAACATTTTTCCGTTAAATAACCGGTTTTTAAATCTCGTTCACGTTACTATTTTTCAAACTACAATAAAAAAAAGTGTTTCTTCCGCGCATTGCTTTATATTTGTTTAAAAAAAACCATATTAAAAATAACAATATCTGAAAAATTCTTGTTCGTAATTCGAAAGGACATCCTAGGGATGAAACATGCATTTTTACAGATTTTTTCATCAACAATTGTGTGCTTGGTAGCGCGCCGCCGAAAACGACCCCCTTCACACTTTGAAGGTGCCAAAAACCCCTTCACACTTTGAGGGTTAATGTTACAATACTCGAATTAATAATGCGCAAAAAACTACAAATCTCGAAATACTAATTGCGCGATTTTATCGCGCCACGATTTATTCTCACGGGGACTGTTACTCGAGTCGGCCGACGGTCGTGCTACACGAGGCGGCCGCGGCTACGCGCGCGCAAGGGGAATTTTCACGAGGGACACCGGGGATTCGCCACGGGCACCTTTTCACACTTCATTCGCGATAATTATTTATAATAATTCTCGGGCTAATGTCTCGATTCGCTCGCACTGACTTTTAGCATTAATTAATCTACTTTACACTGTATTTATTTTAATGCGATGTGCACGGAAGCGGGACGACGATCAGGAATGACGGGGGAGGGGTGAAGGGGACGCATTTTTAACGGTCGCCCGTGCGACAAGATTTTCCCGAACTGGTTTTAATGGCTCTCGCTAGCCGCTCTCGCAAAAATAAGAGAGAGGCGTACTTACAATTCTCGCGGAGACTTTTCCTTTGATCGTGTCGATTCGTATGCCTCTCTCTACTTCCTTTACGCTCGAAACTTTTCGGCTTCGCTTTCTTTTCGTTCGGTCTTTGCTCTGGACTAGATTTGCGCTACCTCGCTCGACCAGGCTGCAGGACTAAGTGATGGTCCACGCCAGCCGGCTTCCTCGTCTCGCCCAATCCCGTATTAGACGACGCACATAGATCGTTTTTCACGATTTAGGCGGCCAAAATTATTTTATGTGATATTTATATTACAAAATAGTTACATAAAAAGAATTCAGTGCTTGGAATAATTTACCGAAATTATTTGTCGGTGCACGGTGGTGCGCCTAACCTACTTGTGATTTTTTATCAAAAAATATTTTTGTCGAGATCGTAGTTGATTTCAAAGTGTTTTTTTAATATTATATTGAACATACATATAACATACACTCCCGGCTTTCCCCAAGGAGGGACAGCTGTCTACGTTTTAGTAATACTTTCGGGTATTATTAAATAAAACAAAGTTTATTTGGTCCTACTAAGTAGGTAAATATATATTATTCAAATTATCTTTACATTCGTTATACAATAGGAAAGTTACTTATTCAGTCTTATTCATCTACATTTAAGTTTTCGCAGCTTTCATCAATTTCCATTGGTCGGTTTGGCTCAGCAGGAATTAATAGCTGCATTATCTCAGGCAAAAATAATTTTGCAGCGGTTTTTTTTATCTTTCTCATGGAAGTAATAAATGGGTCGGATGTTAATAGTAACCTATGATAAATATCTAAGTTACATTCTTCCCTCGAAAACTTGCGAGCAAAGTTTAGGCAATAAGACCTAAAATGTTTATTGCGGGCCTCAGCAGCTTCTTCAGAAAGTTGCCCTATCGGCAACAACGAATTTTCTATTATTGAAGCTCCATGAATTAAGACCTTATGCATCGTTGGAGTCATAGGATGCCAGCCATATAACTCAACATATAGTTTCGCAGTTTCCATGGCGTATTTATCATATTTTGCTACGTCAATCTTATGGCCGCTTGATATGGCTTCTAATATCACTTTTAATCTAAAAATCAAGTGATAACTTATCCCAGTGATTTCTGCAGCCAATTCTGGGTTCTCGAAGAATCTTCTGCTGGTGTTTCCGTCGTTTGTGTTTCCGAAGTTACTTTTTGGCATATCGAATAAGAGTCCTGTCTCCTCTCTAAATCTTTGCTGAATTTCAATTTTCTTCTGCTTTTCTAGCTTTTTTTCTTCTTCGGTTCGTCTCTCGCGATATTTTTTCACGGGCAATTTATATGTTAAATGCAGCACACTTTCGAATATCCGGATTCTTGCATGTAATACGGAAAGGCCAAATTCAAGAGCTTCAGGGCATACATCATTCTTTTTTGTTAAATCATTAAAGTCTTTTGATGTAGCTCCACATATATAACACCTGCTGGTCGATTTGGTGTCTGTAGCTGTGTTGCAGACCTTTCCGTCAACCATAGTCATTTTAAAACTATGTTGAAAAAAAAAATTCTCTCCATTGAGGTCTACTTTCGTCAAGTTTAATGAATTTTCACTATTCTTTACATAATTGATTTCTTCTTTTGTGATGTCCGTAGATTCTTTTACGAATCTAAATCTTATTGGACGGCAATATCTAGGTGAAGATGGAGTTGGGTTTTGCCACACGATTTTACTTTTATCTTCACCACAAACAATTCGTAGAGACACAAATGAGCTTATAAAAATATTAGCATCAGAGTCATCTTTATTTGAGAGTCTTTGTTTAAACTGGGCTTGTTGAGAGCCGTCACAACCCCATTTGCAGATTAACAGTAACGAGTTCCTTTCAACGGCATCAAGTGTGAGTAAGACTTCTTTTAAGAAGAGTGATAATCTGGTTACAGTGTGATCCAACAAAGATTGTAGGTTTCCTTCCGCGCAGGTAGATGTCACTCGTAATGACTCCTTGGGTGGGTAGCAATCTTCTTTGGCCTTCAATAATAATTCATAATGTGGATAGAATCTTTTGTTCGTTGCTCGAATAATTTCGTATTGTCTTCTGGTCAAATCGGCTTCAACAAACATTGTCAGTGCTTGCAGAGGAGTAAGGGGCTCTATTTCTTTAGACTTTGAATGTCTGTTTTTACAATCGCTGGCAGACGCAGCAGAATTTGTAATGTCCTTTAAAACAGTAGACGCGTTTCTTTTTCCCTCTGTTTATAAAATTACTTGTGCCGCGTGAACAATTACTTCTTCGTCGTAAGATGCGCGGACTCCTTCAGTTTTTCTTCTCTTTGTCCTTTCGCTGGATTCGCTAAAGGGTTTGGTAGGTCGTCCTGGCCTTTGGTGCGTGTCTACGGGGATCTCAAATATTCCTTCCAACCAAGAATTATTGGCCGCCAAAAAGTTTTCAAGTATTCTGTGCGCCTGAGACCACCTCTTTATTAAATCACTTTTAAAATACGAAAACTTCTTTTTTATCACATTTTTATGTTCTTCTGTGTCCCCGTAACACACGAGTAAATAATTTTCTAAATATTTAATTTTTTCATTTATCGATAATGAATGTTGCTCGTTCATTTTATCGAAGAGGTATTTACGGGTCAACATTTTCACCCCTGAGCAGCCAGATGAACCTATGACAATAAAAAAATAATATTAACACAAAAACATAAAATCCGATTTTTTCCTATTTTTGTCCTAAAAATTTCAAACTCGTTTATTTTGAAAACTAGCAAAAACTAGCAGCTGATTTTAAGCAGTTTTCTTTATTAGACTTTATATTATATAATAAAATCAAAAATTTAACTCGGAAAGGTGCGGAAGTAAAGTTTTTTTTCGATTGAAATTGAAAAATAAAGAAAAATCATTTCTAAAAAAGGGTATCATTGACGGCTCATTAAGTTATTTATTGACAATATATTTAATACTATTTCATATTAATTTAATAAAGGCTTACCTGGATTATTGGTATCCATCACTTAAACAAGCAAATATGCCACGACACTTAAAGTGCGACAATCAAGTTTCGACTAGTAATGTAGCGCGCTCGCGCTGTCTAGGGGTGTGGGTGGGGTTGGCTATTGTTCGTCAGGTAGTCTACAATTGCAGGAAGAAAATTGTTTGTCATTAGTCAATTTTAGGAATTTTGACTTATGGCCGCCTTAGTCCTAGAAATCTACATATGTGCGATAGTCCCTTGGAATCGAGAACACTTTTTTTTTTCACGAGAACACTTTTTTTTCTTCGGGAGCACTGTTTTTTTTCTCGAGAGCACATTTTTATTTATTTCGGGAGCAATCGCGAACGTTTATTTCCGAAGAATCCAACGGGAACACACGAAACCGCGTGACGAGAACTAAGAGAAAAAGAAAATATTTATTTTTCTCGACGAGAGCAAGAAAGGCGAAAAGAACGGGAAAAAAGAATAAATAAATTATTCCTTTCCGTTTTTCCCCTTAAATCTTTACCGAGAGCAGCTACTCGCCGGTGTGGCCCCACGTTGGGCGCTATTTGTAACAGACGACGTGCCTCTAGCGCGAGAACGAGAGCGCGACGGCACGGGCGCGAGAGAGACACGACACGTCTCTTCATCGCGACGTCTGATCGACAACTCTGTCATGATATCCAGAAAATCGGGAGCAATCGCGATTTTGGAGACAACCGTCTCACGCGGAGATTCGTTAGCAACTTTGTATCTCGCGGGACCAAGGCGAGGGATTATGCGAGAGGGAGACAGAGCGCGTTGACAGAAAAAAATATCAACACGCTCGCGGCATCGGACCATGGGAAATCGCAGGTTCAAACGAGAACTTTATCTCGTATAATATCGAGAACGGAAATATTATTTCGGAACCTGGAAAACTCTGATAGAATATTCCTTTCGGAATCTTTATTTTCTGCCCGAGTTACCCCGAAAATGAAACGGTAACAAATCGGGACCTTTTCTCATCGGTAATATAGAGGCTCTCGGAAATCGCATCCCCGGGTCACCGTGCGAAAGCGGACAAAGCTTCTGTCCAGAAGCGCGGCGCGGAGATCTCCAGCCCCCGCCCGTAACCCAAACGGCCCGCTCTCCAGCCCGATGCACCACTACGGTGGGGCGCCAGCGTTTCAGCCGGGCGTGCACTGATTCCCCGAGAGGGGAACTCAGGGTGCATCCCTCGGTCGGAATTGCTCAGTACGTCGAGCCATACGCCGCTCGACCGAGTTCCTCATGCCAACCTAACCAAAACGGAAACAACCCAAAACCTCAAACGTAACAAGACAAACATTCTAAAGAAAAGACCCTTAAAACTAATGGATGGGTCGCAATCCGGGCATCGAGAACATATCTTGATCATCGGTAGCCTTTCTGTGACGTGTCCAAAAAAAACAATATATATATATATATATATATATATATATATATATATATTAATGGCTGTCTCTGTTTCGTCCTGCGCTTACAAGGTTTGGCAGGTTCTTGATCAATGTGAAATGTCATACATTGTTATCCACGGTATCTTGTATGTATAGAAAATTGATATGCTTTTCTTCTTCTTATGTTGTGCCACGCGTATCGGATGAATGTCTTCTTTAGTGGTATACATATTGATGGATAAATTATTTTGAAGCACAATATTTTTTTCTTGATTTGACCTATAGTCACTGGGCATTCAATATTCGATACATTCAATACCGTTGAATAATGCATGTAAGAAGATCCGTGGTCACTGTTTCATTCAGCTGAGTATAAAGCTGTGACTGTCACCCATGCGAAACGCGTATTATCTCTTCATTGCACATTAATAGCAGCCCTCATTATCATTATCTCCCGTGGCAATGACATTCAACGCGTATTGATTCATACTTATTTACATTTATTGTAAGATTACGTACTTTTCGTAAAGCTCAACCACTTCCACGTTGTCGAAATTCATCGAGCAGAGGTTAAAGTATACACCTTCACGCGTTCAAGTCGATTTCTTGCGACATTAACCTATCACCGCTGTGTCCTGCGCCCATGCATATGAAGTGCCTGGCATGGGATACTTTAATTCTTCCAGATGTGGTATTTGCACGATCAATGACTATGATTTTTAGTTGATGATCGTTGGCGCTTTGCATGATCCTCCATGATCGTATTGTCGAGTACAATCCAATCAGTGGTGGAGTTAAAAAATTGGTATAAAATCATGCCGATGATTCGCGTCCACTTCAGTCAACATGGAGCTTATCGTCGATGTGCAAGGCTTCAAGAGACCCGCCAACGAATTTGTTCTAAGGGAGATATCCATCGTCAGACACCACGACAAGAATGCTGAGCCGCTGACGCTCGCCTTCGACGCACCATTTGCATGGGACTGTTTACCGGCCAAGGACAAAATTGACAAACAAGTGGCTGGAACGCAATTTCCATGGAATACGATGGGATCACAATGGCATACCATACGAAGCAGCTAGAAAGACATTTCGAGAATTCTTGCATGGAGCTTCTACCATTTATGCGAAGGGATTCGAGAAATGTACATGGCTATCAAGATTCACGGATCCCGCGACAAACGTCATCGACTTGGAGACTCTGGACTGTCCATCGCTGCAGAAGCTGCCGAAAATCGCAAACTTCAAATGCCCCCATTATCCCTTCAAAACGAAATACAACTGCGCCCATGAGAATGTAAAATCGGTGAAAAGCTGGTTGAGCATATATGATGCGTGAGCGAGAGATTTTTTTAATGAATAAAAAACATTTCGGTGAAAATATATGTCATTTGTATTCTATATTCTACGGCGAAAACATCCATCATTTACAATTCGTTCAAACATATACATTTTTACATAGGTTACATACACTTTGAAAAAAAACCATGCGAACAGCCGTTCAATGGTGGTGTCCAATTTTTTCTCCACGGTTGGAGACGATGGAACTCGACGCTGTTGTAGTTCCCACCACTGAGTTGACCAGTTGCAGCATACTCTCGATGATGCGGACAGCCGTTCGACGATGGTGTTCCAACAAATATTTTCCCCGTCCACCATGTTCAAAGACGACGTAACTCGACAGGGTTGTATTTTCCACCTATATACTGCATGCAAAGTTGACCATCGCGTGCCACTTGCATCATACTCTCGAACATTGTCGGATCTTGGTCGAAGGCCTTCACAAGTAGGGCCGGTAAGTAGACAGAGAACTCATCCTCGATGTCCGCCCTCGTGTCACAGATTAGTCGTTCCGACTTAACAGGGAGATCTGACAGCTTTTTCGTTGGGAGAAATTCCGCCATCCGGCCGACTTCGTTGATACTCGAGAGCCATTGTCCCCGCATTTTTTAAGTTCTCTTTTTCGGAGAGATGTTAATGGTGCAGTGGAATAGTGCAGTCTGAGCTTGGCCCGAAAAATTATAAGCTCCCTCGTAAGCCTCCCACTGAAATTGTCAAACTTCTCCCCATTTTTCCAATCCTGAAAAACAGGTTCAAACACGTTCGAAGAACACCGCACGTAGACGATTTTCACAGCACTTTTTACACTCCTGAAAAACAGGTTCAAACACGTTCGAAGAACCCCGTACGTGGAGAATTTTCATAGCATTTTTTACACTCCCGACGTTAAGGTGAAGGACCATCGATGTGATCTTTTATCTCCGATGTATTATAATGCTCCAAGCATGGAAGATATGATATCGCTTCGCTATCGTTCCGATGATGTTCTGGTAAACGATCCTATAATAAGTACACATATTTACCCCAATATTTTAGGAGGAAGACCTTTGGAACCTGTTCGAGCTCGTTTTTGGTCAAGTCCAAAAACGAGCTCCTTTGGTCAAGTCCAAAAACGAGCTTGGCCGGATGCACTGCGTACATACGCGCACATCCGAACATCTTGACGTTATATTTCGGAATGGCGACCGCGATGAGACTTTTCCAGAGTGCAGCTGCGCTCAAGTGGTCCATCCGCGGTCACAACCTTTGATCCCTCAAGATTATAGCTTCTCCAAGAAACCTGTCAAGACCTGTCTCAAGTGTCGGCGAGCTTTGAAACGAGGCGCATACAATTGACATTGTCGTTCGGAATGCTACCCGCTGCATGTCATAAATAATGGGTTTTGAAACGCCGCCATTCATGTGACGCCTAACGTTTTCATGTTACCGAAAATTTTCCAACCTATATATGGTTGTCGCGCGCGCGCGCGCGCACACACACACACACACACACACACACACACACACACACACGCACGCACGCACGCACGCACGCACGCACGCACGCACGTACGCACGCACGCGCACACACACACACGCACACGCACACGCGCACACGCACGCACGCGCGCGCACACACACACACACACACACACACACGCGCGCGCACACACACACACACCCACACACACGCGCGCGCGCGCACACGGGCACGCACACACACCACATGGGGAGTCTGAAACCCCTGCGTGGCGCGTCCCCAGGTGGTGGATAGGGGGAGGCCCTCGTCTATAAATATCGACATAGATGTAGAAATATCTATAAAGATATAGATATACATATAAACATATCCATCTGGATATAGATATATGCATATTGAAATGTCTATATAGATATAAAAGGCAGGAGGCAATTAAAATACCTCCCGTGGACCAGCAGACATGGGGAACAAACCTCGATAGCAAATGATTATGGGAAGTCCAATAAAGGATATACCGATTAGGGTGCAGGGGCACGAAACCCCAGTACCGGCGCCTCCAGGGAATGACCAAACGGGCTCCCGGGCGTCGTCATCGAACAACCGCAGTACCATGGAGGTGGGCCACTTCGTCTCCATGGCGCACAATGTTTCAAGGGAAGAAAAGGAAGAGACAGGTGGAAACCAAAAGGAGATTTTGAAGTTGGTGGAGAGGCACGGAAAGATGCTGGAGGGCTTAGCCTCTTTCATCGAGCAGAAGAAAAACGTCCACAAAGAGATCCAGCGTTGGGTTCCTATGCTTACCAGTACTTGGAAAGGTATAGAGGACCTGGTAACGAGTGCAAAGCCACAGGCGGCAACGTCGACTGGAGGTACGAAAACCACGTCCACCATAAGCCAAGCGAAATCGACTCTCCCTAACAAGGAGAGGAAAGATGAAGGCATGGACGTGGGCGGTACCTCGACGCAAGTAAGCAAGGCGAAGAAGAGAAAGCGGGTTACACCGACGTCGACCGAAGGAGAGGAGCCGAAGAAGAAGCAGCTGGTGGAGCAATTTGCTGGAGGCTAGCGATCAGAGCAGAAGTGGCAGACTGCGCGAAAGAAAAAAAGATAGCACAAGATATCCCAGAAGCAGCCTCAGAAGAAGCCGCAAAAACCTCGCGAACGGACGACTCTGCCTAACGCTCTCGTCATCCACAAAAAGAGTGACTTGAGCTATGCGGAGATCTTGAGTCGTATAAAGAAGGATCCGGTGCTCAAGGGTGCAGGTGAATGCGTCCAATAGGTACGCAGAACGAACGCGGGAGATCTGCTGATCAATCTGAGTAAGAAGAGCTCAGCCAAAGCACCGGAATTGCGAAACCAATTCGAAGGTGTTCTTGGTGAATCAGCAACGGTCCAGAGTAAGGTCCAGGAAGTTGATCTGGAGATCAAGGACCTGGAAGAGGACGCGACGAAGGAGGAGATATCGGCGGCCCTGCAGAGTTTTCCCTGCTAAAAATGTCCGATTGAATATTATTAAACATCATAGGAATAATGCATAATTCTCATGATATCGTTTCGGACCTATCTCGCTCTCCCTTGGTGGTGCATAAATATTGGTTCATTTCGAATATAAACCAATGCTTCGTGTTATAAATGTGAAGTTCATCATTGCTACTTTATGAATTTGAATAGATCTCTATGCGATCCGTTGAATTCTATCAGATGCATACCCTAGCCACGGTTTAGTTGTATATGATTTCTTTGTCATTCAGATACCAATTGAATTCTTTCGTCTTCGTCTCATTGTAGGTCATGATTCTAACAGAGATACGATTATGCTGGTAACATTTCCTATGCACTATGAATCAAATTGAATCTTATCCCGCGCTCAAAACTCGCATCATATTCTATATGAAAAATGGAGTTTTATGAAAAAGATGTGATACGGACAACAAAAGATACTATAGAAAATTATGAAATGGAATCGAAAATGGTAAACACTTTTACTGTTAGCAAAATTATTGAGCCTTATTCAGTATACATCTATTCAAGTAATTAATAGCAGCGCAAAACATCAATAAAAGTTATTTTTCTAATTAAAATTTAGTTGACCAGATATAATCGAGAGTGAATATACAAAGTCAGCCCGATATTTTTGGCCATTTTTTACTCTTGTACACTATGGCGACGAGATATATATATATATATATATATATATATATATATATATATATATATATATATATATATATATATATATATATATACAACAGCAATATAAAAACCTATTGGTTTTTAACGTAGGTTGGATCCTTTTATCTATTTACATTACCAAAATAATTCACCGATCCAAAAGCAGTGTATCAAACTGTGCTTGACTCTTCTCTGTGTACCTTTCATTTTACAGGGCCGAGCAATATGTATTAAATAATTAATTCGTGTGGTTTTTAAATATGAAAATTTGCATGCTTCGACTGCAATGAGACGCATGCCATTCAAAATGAATCATTTTCATTGCAATGTCATACTGCATTCTTTATTACGTAGTACATACATTCGCAATTAAAAGTATCGCATTCAAAAGGATTCACTTCAATTGAAATATCATACTGTATACTTTAGTACGTGGTACATACATGCGCAATGAATTACTACAAGTATTTAATAACACAGGCTGAACTGCAATGAAACGTTTCGCATTACAAATGATTCATTTTCATTGATATATCATACTGTATACTTTATTACGTAGTACATAAATTCGCAATGAAATACTACTAGTAATTAATAATACAGACTGAATTGCAATGAAACGTATCGCATTGAAAATGATTCATTTTCATTGAAATATCTTACTGTATACTTTATTACGTGGTACATACATTCGCAATAAAATACTACTAGTATTTAATAATACAGCCTGAACTGCAATGAGATGTATCGCATTCAAAATGATTCATTTTCATTGGCATATTCATACTATATTGTGATGGCGGGATGGACACTTTTATTATAATTTTTGAGGAACGGAGTGGCTGACTCGCTCCAGAACTCGGTTGTAGGACGGAATAACTCGGTTAACACGGATTGAGCTACTTGAGACGGATTTATTCGTACAGAGATTCGGCGTTGTACAGTGTTCGGAGACTTACTGACTACCTTAGCTTAGAACGAAGGTAACTTATAGTGATGGAGTGTGGGAAAATCGGGATGTTCGGAGAAAGGGCTTACGTGATTTTAGAAACGTTGGCTATCGGTTTCATAAGAACTTGAGAAACCATATTGGTGAAATTAAAAGTGACGGCATTCCTAATACGACTGGCCGGATGTTGTAATTATGTGAAAGTGCCGCTCATGAAGATCCAGGCGCATCAAGGAGGGCCTTTGTTATAGGTTGCACAAGAGTTTGAAAAGCCATGCGTGATATTTGAAATGTAGGTAGACGGATGCTATAAATTCGGTGAAAGCCCACTTGCACATATGTATCAGCAGTACGGATCGTAGGAGGAAAATAGGGAGAAGAACGACCAAGGGAAAAATAGAGGACCTCATTACACCTCCCCCCTTATTTAAGAAAATTCATAAAACAAGATGAATTTTCTTCAAGCCTTGAGGCTGCTGGATCGCCGACGACCTGTTGGTTTCACAGTATGTCTTACAATGGGATTTCCGGTCATTTCTAACATAGCGCATTTTTCCCTATCGTAATTAACGTTGTAGTCTACATGTTCGTTGTTTTGATGAAATTATTGTACACGTTGATACATGGAGAGCAAGTAGCTTTTAAATGTTTTGGTAAATAAATTAAATAAGCATCTCCACCATCCGCGCCTCATCGTGAAATACAAGAAAACGAGTGCAGTGCAACCGTATCCGGTGGATTCACATAGTAAAATATAGTTGAAAAACCCCAAGTAGGTTTTTTTTTCTATTACTGGTACCTTAATTATATAAGTAAAACGATTAGTCTTTAACATGACGCTTACGTCGCTAATCCCAATAATTGTCGGAAAGGCAGATTCTTTTAGAGGTACGGGAGGAGTATGACTGGATGAGGCTTGCTCCCGGAATGGTTTTAGTGCTCTGACTACGTCAGCAGTATTTAAAATTTGCGGATGGATTATCCTTTGTTTACCGTCGTTCACTGCATTTAAAACATTGTTGATACATTCACTGTATTCGTCTATAAGGGTTTCTAGAAGAGTTACTTGTATTATCTAGTATTATCAGCTACCGCAAAATTTAGTTTTTCATAAGTTTGTTGATTTTAATTAAAGTTAAGTCGATAATTGTTGATTTTCGGCGCGCAATTCTCCCATATCTTAGGAAAGTGTTGATGCCATGCCTTTAGCTACCACTGCTTGGTTTTGAATAAAAGTACTCATTTTCTTGTTGTTAGTATGAAGTTTATCAATCTCATCGTTATAATATTCACCATTGGAATTTCCTAAAGTTCCAAACAAAATTTTACTAATGTCGCCGATAAAATTGAAAACACCTTTTTTGAGACGGCGTCTATAATCAATTATGTTCATTAATCTAGATCTTCTCGAGTCTATTCTATTTAACCTCTGTCGAAGGATTTCGATTGATGCTGATTCGGCGCGTCCTTTTTCTGTTGGTTCCATTGCAAATTCTTGACACGGATATCGAAGCCATATCCAGCTCATCTCGGTGTAGATTTATTTCGGTGATGTCCACGTAGTTGACGACTGTCCAGGTTTGATGATAGATTACGGCATTTCCCAAGTTTTCCATATATACGGTGTCTTAGAGTGGTTCCACCCTTAATTCGTCGGATGTAACACACGTTACAAGGAGAGGAAGAAGTAACAGCAACATAATGTCTGCATAGAATTTTTTGATTAGTTTCTATGATAAGGTTTTAATTTTTAACGTGGATTAATTTTCTTCTATTATTAAGCAAGATCTCGTAGTTGACGTCTGATGTTTGTTCCAAAATAATGGCTGGTCCTTCCCACTTCGGAGCAAGGGGTGTCTTGTCTTTCTCTTGAGCAACGAGGACTTTGTCGCCCTTTGCAAAAATGGATACGGGACGGTGTATGCGAGCATCCTGGACTGCCTTATAGCGCCCTTTAGCTGCTATTAAATTATCGCGTTCTCTTTTTACGATACGTTCATGATCATCCCGCAGTCCTTCGAAGTATTGGTCGATCGTTACGTTGGTCTTCTGAACTGAAAGATTATTCGGGATGTTAGGTTTCCTCCCGAATTGCATTTCAAATGGCGTTAATACTGTTCCTTCATGTTTCGCTGTATTGTAAGCCATGGAAACAAACTTCAATTTTTTATCCCAATCTTCTTGATTGTCGTAGATCAATGCTTTGATTTGTTCTTTAATTGGACCATGTGCTCGTTCAAGGCTTCCGTTACTTTGAGGATGGAATGTTGTTGTTGTCATGTGTGAAATTTTGAAGAGTCTTTCCAGGTTTTGAACGTCTGGCTTATAAAGTTTCGTCCACCATCGGTTAAGATCACTTTTGGAGCTCCATGAATGTAAATAAAATCGTTAATCAATGCTGTTACGGTGGATTGGACGTCCTGGTATTTTAAAGGGGTCAGCGTAATATATTTCATCAGCTGATCTTGTACAGAGAGGATGTACTTGTGTCCCTCATACGTTTCAGGCAGTGGCCCCACAAGATCCAAGGCAATTTTTTCATTTGCCTTCTCCGGTGTATCCGTGATTAATGCTTCTGCTCGTGGTTGTGTTCGCACGAGCTTGATCCTCTAGCACGTGTCGCATTTACGGATGTAGTCTTCAATGTCCCTTTGTAAGTTGGGCCAGGTAGCAACAGCCTTTACACGTTCGAGAGTTTTTGTTACTCCAAAATGTCCCGTGGCGTTTGTCCCATGATGTTGTTTTATGATCTCCATTCTTTCTTCTTCTGTACCTGGCTCGTAGGGTTCCCTATCGTAAAGGTAGACTAGCGGTGGTTCAATTCTCTTTGACCAAATAAATGAGATCATTTGTTTAATTCTTATTTTTGTAATTGGATTTTCCCTTAGATGTTTGCACCCTAGGAAAATCTTCGTTGACTCATTGATCGTTGATAGCTTTTCAACTAACGCGTTATACCACTCAACTTCATCTGCTGAAAAATCAAGGTGCAATTCTTCTTCAGTTTCTCCAGGTTGACCCGTGATGTTGATTCTCGGTATATTCCTGGGCGGTATCTCTTCTAAGATTTGAGCAACTTGCGGAAGTTCCTTTGACAATTCAAATTCGATGTAGAGAGGGAGATTTTCATTTTCTGTCCCTCGATCATTAGTAATTTCCATTGCGTTGCTAGGTTCTTCTATGTCGTCAACTTCTTCTTCGGTAAGGATTTCTTCTTGATTTTCTGGTTCTTTTTCTGGGAAGTCATTGCGTTTTGCTTGACGCGTAGTTACTGGGTAAATCCGTGATAATGCGTCAGCGTTAGTGTTTAACGTTCCTTTCTTATAATTTGCCTCGTATTCATACTCCACGAGTTTTAGACGGAGTCTCATCAAGCGACTATTTGTTGGAGGATTTGAAGTTTTGAGGATCCATATTAGTGGCTTATGATCCGTAATGATTTGAAATTTCTTCCCATACAAATATTGTCGAAAGTGTTTTACGTCCCAGGCTATTGCCAACATTTCTTTCTCGGTCGTGGAGTATCGTTGTTCTGCCTTGTTGAGAGTGCGTGATGCGTAGGCAACGGGGCGATCCTTTCCGAGGGATCCTTGAGATAGCACGGTGCCTATCGCATGGTTGCTAGCGTCGGTGGTGAGGGTGAAAGATTCCTCGAAGTCAGGATATTATAGAACTGGCGATGTTGTCAGTGCTGTTCGAAGTAAATTGAACGATTGCTCTTGTTTGTCTGTCCACGACCATGCTGTTTCTTTTTTCAAAAGTTCCGTAAGTGGTTTAGCGATTTTTCTAAAATCCTTAATAAACTTCCGGTAATACCCAGCCAGTCCTAGAAATTGCTTAATTTGTTTTTGATCGTTTGGCCGGGGAAAGTTTTGCACTGCTTCAGTTTTTTTCGGATTTGGTTTCACTCCTTTCTCCGAAATTACGTGTCCCAAAAATTCTAGTTCTGCTCGTAGAAATTCGCACTTATCGGGCTGTAATTTTAAATCCGATTCGCGAAGACGAGTCAATACGTCAATTATTTTTTTATTATGTTCGTCAAGTGTTTGTCCATAGATTATTATGTCGTCTAGATATACAAAGCATGTGCTTCCAATTAGCCCTCGCAACGCGTTATTCATCATACGTTGGAACGTTGCAGGCGCGTTCTTTAACCCAAACGGCATCCTGTTGTAATGGTATTGGCCTGATTGTGTGGAGAACGCCGTTTTGTGTTTGCTAGATCGAATGCGGAGACATATTTCGCTCGACCCAACTGATCCAATATTTCGTCAATGCATGGGAGAGGATAGGCATCGTGGGTGGTTTTTTCGTTCAATTTTCGAAAATCAATCACGATCCTCCATTTCTGTTTCCCTGATGCATCTGACTTCTTCGATACAACCCAGATTGGTGAATTGTATGGCGAGTCACTTAG
The DNA here is from genome assembly GCA_964007375.1 of Ophion obscuratus. Classification (NCBI taxonomy): domain Eukaryota; kingdom Metazoa; phylum Arthropoda; class Insecta; order Hymenoptera; family Ichneumonidae; genus Ophion; species Ophion obscuratus. Next base: position 16,985,960 of record OZ023316.1, on the reverse strand, counting down.
CTCGATTAACTTCTTTTCCAACATTTCATTTACCTGCCTGTCGATCTCTTCTTTGTGAATTGGCGGGTACCTGTACTGTTTTGTGTTCACAGGTGTATCGTCGCACGTGATGATGCGATGCTTTACTGTCTTTGTACCTGGCAGTGGGTCTCCAGGTAAGGCAAATACATCTGGAAAATTGCTGATGATATCCCAGACCTTTTCTGCTTGATCTGGTGGGATGTGTTCGAGTCGAACGTTTTCCTTCAACGCTAGAATGCGTTCGGCGGAGTTCGTATTTCTTATTGCGTTGACCCGGGCTGCATCCTTCGGTGCGTCTTGGCGCTCCTCCTCAGGTAGACATGCGATTTCCTTAATAGGGGTACCGTGCAGCTGGTCAATTGTAACCGTTATAGGTTCTCCCGAGTCATTCATAACTGGTACTCGGGCTTCATAGTCGTTGGCTTCGAAAACGCAAGGTACTACGGCTTTTGGGTTATCTTCGTCCGTGACGACTGCTCCATTTTCGATATTCGTGCGAATTCTGATAAAGTAAATGGTTCATGGCGGAATCGTGACCGACACCTTTTCAAATTCAAAACGCTTGTCATCGAACATTAAATAATTTTCTCTTCCGATACCGATATTCGTCTGATATTTTTCCATAAATGGAATACCAATCAATCCGTCTTCATCCAAGGGGAAGTCATTCGGAATGACGTGGAAGATGTGACTCTTTCCTTGAAAATCTTGTTTGGCAGCAAATAAGGATTCATGTTGTTCATTGCCCATGGAGAACGGTGTTTTAATGTTCCGATTTATCTGCGATCCTTCCGTTAACATGTTGATTTTTATGAGATTTATGGCTGATCCAGTATCGAGAAGAAAACAGCCTATTCTGCTAGCTGTTCGTGTGGGAAGTTTGACTACTCGTTTAGCGGATCCGATGGCATTGACTCGGGGGATGTTTTCTTGCATCGTAGTGATTGCTTCTCCTTCCGGTATATAATTGACTGTTGTTCGCGTTGGTCGGTAATCGTGAGACTGCCCGTTGTGAAAACCCGATTGTTGAGGTACATTCCTGTTGGGGTTTTGTGAGTCGTATGCTTTCTTACGACCGTCACGTTCGGAGTGTCCCATGCGATTGCAATATCGGCATATTATCGAAGAGAACGGTGCCGGTGAGGGAGTCCCGAAAGATTTATGATGGGGCTGCTTGCGGGTTTCTGAGCTACCCGTATTCTTTTCAGTGATGTTTAAGTTGCGCGTCATCATCTCTCTTGTGTAGTCGTAGGCTTCTGCCGCTTGTGCCCAAGCTATTGCCATTCGAATATTCTCCGGTTTTTGAGCCCGTACTTCAGTCGAAATCCCTTTTTTTAACCCTAAAAGATATTGGTCGAGCCCTTGTTGGCGTCCGTACTCCACAATGAATCGTCTTTGTGTTTCATCTGGAGTTGAATTAGCTAATACGGAAAGGAGTTGATTTTGTACTTCTAAAAATCTATTCGTAAATCTCGAAACACTTTCGGTTTTTTGTTTAAACATTCGCGATCTTTTGTCTCTCCAAACGCTGACCGGTTGCAAGTTTCCGAAGAGGATCCGTAAGCATTCATAAAGCTGTTCGTACGTGTTTGTCTCGTACTCTTGAATTTCTCTTGCCGCGTCTCCGGTAATTTTTTTTGTGATTATTAATCAACGAAGGTAGTCTGATCGTCTCACTTGTGGTCTTACATCTTCAATTGACGCAATGAAAGTTTCGACTCCCAGAGATTTACCATCGAATTCACGGATTAGTTGTAGAGCTTCCTTCGGTGTTAGCTCTTCAAAAGAATCTTCCGGTAACGCTTGCGTAATGCGCGAAGCGTTATCTTCCATTTCGGTTTGTGAGTCTGGGTCTTTTATTTTGCTGAACGCCGTTTTGATGGCTGCGTTTACGTTAGAAAACGACATTTCGGTTTGATCCACTGAGTCAGTTTCGGAATCGGTGGTTATAATTTGCGGTTCGCGATAATGAGTAAATGAGTCTTTACTCGCCGATTCCTTTCGTGGATCCAGTTTAAAACGTCGTCCCTCGTAGACTCGGAGTGTCGTCAATCGGTCCTATGTTCCCAGCGTTGATTAGTCAGCACATCCCACACTTAGCACCAATTGTGATGTCGGGATGGACACTTTTATTATAATTTTTGAGTAAAGGAGCGGCTGACTCGCTCCAGAAATCGGTTGTAGGACGGAATAACTCGGTTAACACGGATTGAGCTACTTGAGACGGATTTATTCGTACAGAGATTCGGCGTAGTACAGTGTTCGGAGACTTACTGACTACCTTAGCTTAGAACGAAGGTAACTTATAGTGATGGAGTGTGGGAAAATCGAGATGTTGGGAGCAAGTGCCTACGTGACTTTAGAAACGTTGGTTATCAGTTTCATAAGAACTTGAGAAACCATATTCCCTTGTTATATTAACTTGAGAAACCATATAGGAGAAAGTGCCGCTCATGAAGATCCAGGTGCATCAAGGAGGGCCTTCGTTATAGGTTGCACAAGAGTTTGAAAAGCCATGCGTGATATTCGAAATGTAGGTAGACGGATGCTATAAATTCGGTGAAAGCCCACTTGCACATATGTATCAGCAGTATGGATCGTAGGAAGAAAATAGGGAGAAGAACGACCAAGGGAAAAATAGAGGACCTCATTACAATATATACTATTCATAGATATATGATTCAACTTTATAATAATCCTATGAAGAATGCCAAATTCAACTGCATGAAAGTATTCTTTATACAGTATTTATATAGAACATGATAAAATTTGGTTCACACAAATAAGATCCTGATTGCGCAATATACGAATCAGAAACACGAAAGGAAACTATACATGCTGTTTTATACGACGTAATACATTCGTGCATATACATTTATAACAAACATCGAAAACGAAAGGTACAATCATACATAGCATATACGAATAGATTCACACATATAAACAACATATATCATATATCGCAATCCTACGCAATGGGGTGGTATCATTCATTCGCTATTAATTCGGATTGGAGCTGGATATTATAAACGCATCATCATCCGATACGATTTCCGTCATAATAATCTGTAGATGCTTATGAAAAACAGGAATCAGAAACACGAACCAAAACGAAATAATTTTTTTTTTTCGTTTTCTATCAGACATTTTTAGCAGGGTTGGGACCGGACTATCCAGTCACGGAATACTCTCTTAAGTTTCTGCGTAAAGCATATGGCAGGACTCAGACCGCGGTAATACGACTCATGGTGCCTGCTGCCCGGAAACTTCTGGATACAGGAATCATCCGAGTCGGCTGGTGTAATTGCAGAATCCGAGAGATGGTGAGACCACTAAAGTGTTTTAAGTGCTCGAAATTTGGACACTTTTCACGAACCTGCAAGAGTAACGTCGACCGGGCTAAAGACTGCATCAAGTGCGGTAACACTGGCCACGAAGTTGCCGAGTGCACAGCAAGCGCAAAATGGATCATATGTGCAAAAGCGGGAGATGGGGCACCCAGTGCCCACATCGCAGGTAGCTTCCGATGTCCAGCGTATACGCGGGCTCTTCAGGCTCTCCAGGCACTCCAAAAACGTTGCAAATGAGAGTACTCCAGCTCAAGCTCAACCATTGTGAAGCAGCATAGGACCTCCTCATGCAGACTGTGCGTGAGCTGAAGCCTGACGTGGCGATACTCTCGGCACCATATAGACATCTAGACACGCATCCCTGGGAATCTGACGCTCAAAGTTTTAGGTTTGTTAATTTATGCGATAAAGTGGGAAAAAAAATGTTTACCTTTAATCAGCGATGCCGGCACCATATAGCTGGCCTTCAAGAAGCAAATAATTGTCCCTAGCATCTTTTCTCGAACTTGTAGAGGCTCTTCTTGCCTCTTTTTCAGCGTCTGTGAGCGAGCGCTCCGCCAGCTCGATCCGCGCTGCGTCGGTTTCAACGCAAAAATTGAAACAATTTGGGCCGATAGTTATCCCCAACGTCTCCAAAACTTTCATGAGACTTCTCAGGCCATCATTGAATAATAATACCGCGATATCAGCTGCAATATCGACGATTTTTTTGCTCCCGGACTGACACTTGGGGGCTCCCAAACCGCCCAAACAACTCTGCAGCAAATCGTCTCTGCTCAAATTTTTGAAGACTGGCGTAATTGCCTCCAATACTTCCTCAGGAAGAGGCGGCTTATGGCGATATTCAGAAACATTACCGCTTGCGACCGCTCGCTGCCACGAACACCACGACTCGGCTCCCTCTGGGCAATCGTCATGTTGTGGCTCAATATCTGTGGATATTTTATGTTTGATAGTTGCCCAAATTGCCTTCCTCATTTTTTTAACATCATCACTGTTCCGCCGAATAGCCAAGCCGTAATATGTGCTCAACTCGTCAATCAATTTTCCGGTGAGCTTTCCTCTGCCAGACAATCCTTTTTGTTTTTTTTTTTTCACGATTTCGCGGAGGCGCGTCCCCATACGTTTTTGGACATGATCGATGCACTCTTTTTTTTATCTCGAAACCGTCGTATGGATCGCCATTCGATATGCCCAGAAACGTTTTAGTATCGCCGTCACCAATATAATATTTATATTTTATGCTATAGAGCTCTTCAGACCGTTGAAACATTTCGACAGCTGAGTCGGCTTCCATTTTTCCGGAGGAGCCGCTATGGTTCGCCTGGCACTCATCGTCGTGGGTACTTTTCCATTCCCAGTACTCCGCGGTGCTTTATTTTTTTTCCCAATGCTCGCAAGCTTTGCAATAATCCGATTTCACCATAACGTCGATCACTTTTTTAGTGTACCAGTCGATTAGCGATGTTATGCCGAAAAGCGAGCTGAAACCGTGCTTACGCCACGATCCGTCGCCTGAGACGATGATTCCGTCCTCCACCCCATTTTCCAACGAAATTGTCTCCTCCTTAAGTGTCGCCTTTTGTTTGCTCACTGTGCTCACAGCTTTAGTGGCAATCGAAATCGAATTTAAGATTCGATCGTAGAAAGACTATATGGGGCGCGGTAGGTCCATAAATGCACAAAACTTCATCAGGCCATTCAAACCGACGCCAAGAAGATGCATACTGAATACGATCCGACGATTTATTTCGTATGCATTGTCAATCATAGGACACGAATTGATTTGCACTTTTTCACAATGGCCGCAATTGACCTCGATTTTGAATCCAAGTCCGCGCAAACTTTTTTCAGTAAACTTTATATCGCGATCACACACTTTGCACTTCACTAACGTCGATATAATGTTCAATGCATTGACGAGGTGTACTATACGATAACCGAAATAGTTAGTAACACCGACCTCTAAATCGTCCGACGATTTTAACTTTTTCGCCGACGTGCTCACATACTCTGCAGAACTATTTTCGGAGCTATAACGGTTCGGAGGTTTTCGATTCGAAATTTTCGTTCGACTCCTCGTCACATAGCTCTGTTTTGTTCCCTTTTTCCCCGCGTACACTTTCGGATTATCCATTTCGATGTGCAAAGAATTCTGAGCGTTCGATATTTATAAACGAAACGATTCGGAACTTTTAGACACGAGTAGCGTCGCTTCTATTCGCAAACTGACGCTATGACGCTATCCTTATACCTGCCTTGAAAATTTTTCAATTATCGCCACCGATGGCTTTTTTCGAAACTACATTTATAACAATAGCCCGTTCAATAGCCCAAAATATTCAATATCTCCGAAAATAATTATTTTTTCGACCTGGGTCCAACGTTATCTTAATCTTAAATGTATTTCAGATTTTTCTAGATAGTTTTCAAAAAATCGATTTTTTGAAGCCGGCACAATGGTGTTGTCCCTTAAGTTGTGAACCAATCGGGTTCGAGAGCCGTGAGAGGCCGACCGATGTGACATTTCCCGCTTCGTCTTCTGTCATTCCGCAACTTTCGGGCCGAGGGTGAAGGTTGCCGACATTCATGAGACTTGTAATTCTACCCGCGAGCGATGATCATAATTAATGAGATTGTTCAATGCATACGTAATCTTTATTTTTCAGAGAAATAAAGCACAGAACGATCAATAATTTCGTGTTTTTCAAATTTAGAGGTACCAAGCAAATGTTTTTTTGGTAAAATCGATTCTCTCAACCATTACACAACCACATAACACATTCTCGAAACCGTCCCGTCAAGTTTGTTGGTGATTTCATCTCGTTCCCGATAGGGGAGAGTGGATCATGTACGGAGAGGTATGAGCTTCGAATGCGATAGCTCTTTTGCGTACGTGTAGAAGATGAAATAAACGAATCGATTGGTACATGCCGGGGGTTTTCACAATAACCCTGTCATACTCGTCATAAACTTCGCATCGATTTCATCTCTGGTTCAGTAAACGATGCCGAAGACCTGGATGTTCTGTCGGCGAATTGGAGTTCGGACGATTGCCACTCAGAATGCAAAGAATGGCAGAATCGCAAAGAATCGATGTCATCTCTGTCCCCTAGGCACTGGGAACCAATCGTCTGCACCTACAACGCCTACAACCATCATGCAAGTCGTCGATTTCAAAGGTATCTTCTCGCTTTGAGGGGATCTAGGTGGAAAATAAATCTAAAAATCGACGTATGATTTCAGAAATGTTCGGCAGAGGGTCCAGGGATCATATGGATCTCACTATTTGCTTTTTTGCTCATGTAACTGTGTAACGTCGTGAGAAAAAGCGCTATCGATTTCTTTTTCCTCTTCTATTTTATTTAACTCCGGCGAAAACGCGGGCTTACCCGATTCCACATGGAAATCGTGGAATATTACGAAAACCAATACACACGATAACGGCATTCTCATTTTTCGACAGGTTCTTATATTTTCTTTAGAATTAGGCGTACCACAGCCGAAACGAAATATATCGATGAGAAGCGAGCGTCGCATAATTTCCCACACGAGAGCACAGTCGGTCTTGACCATATCTACACGCAACCGTCAAACGCAGTTGATAATAAAATCCTTAGCCATAAGAACGTACAACACACGAAGACACTCAAAAATATCGAAATCCTTACTCCACAAAAATATACATTCTCTAAAAGAAAATCCTTCATGCCGAAAAATTGACCCGGCAATAAAACTACATTGGTATTTCCCATGCGCCTCACACCTGGGTCAACAATGCCTATCTTGAGGCAAGCGCGGCAACGCGACCAAGGACCTTTTTCCTCCCTATATTTTTCCAATGCTCCAGATAACGATATGCGGACTAGTTTCCGAGAATCGAGATGGAGATCATACACATCATAGTCTACACCCAATCATAGTCGCCAAAAATATTTCCCCTTCCTACTCGACCAATCATATGCACTCGGTAATTTCCTACATCCTTTCCACCAATCGAAAAATTAACGCATGACGAAAATGCACTTTTCGACAAACTTCTCCCATCATCCCAGCATCCAAAATATCCTACAAGCTAGGATAGAAAAATTTTGGAGTCAGTGTTCCATCACCACTCGTCCAGATCTAGTCTCCCAACAGTGTCCCATCATCACTCGCTGAGAAAAAATCTCCCTTCAAGCTCTATCGCGTACGAACAAAAATCAAGCAACAACGTTCACCGGAACGATTACAAAAATTGTCTCCATAAAGCGAACGCGAACTTTAACTTCCGAATTATATTTTATAATAACGTGAACTCCGAGAATTTTATTAAGTATCTACGTTGAATGTGTACATCGTTTTGTTTGCGTAAATTGTAATTTAATTCCAACCTCGTCTCGCGATAAATACCCCCGTGTTAAAAATTTGTGTCGACGTAAACACATCATCGTTACCAAGCGTGCACAACCGAGGGGTCCGACCTACCTGCAGAGGCCCGAACCCAACGACTATAAACAGATTAGCGTATCCACAACGCATCATCAATGTAAGCGAAATATTTTATGCGCATTTTTGTATTATTAATTTAATAGAATTAACCAAACTGGTTAATTGAAATAAACCCCAAATTGTCAAGTCACTTTCGTTAGTCAATTCATTTATCAATCGAATCACTGCATCACACCCACCTTTGCATGCAGCTTTCCCTCTTACACCCTCATACCGAGCTAGTGCGCTAGGCGTAGGCTAAAAAGAGGGAACCACGATAGGTATATGCCCACGTCCCCTCAGGACGTGACAACTGCTCGCAGTCGGATGAACCAGCTCTGGCTACTTGCATTTAATCTTCGTCATTAGTAAAAGTATGTAAATCCGTTTTCTTTCACAAAATGGGGGTACTCGCCAGCTGGATAATTCGGATATTCAGAATACCGGTAACATGAATAGAAATCATTTATATGTGAGAAACCAATTTTTCAACATGCTTCTATTTAAAATGCTAAAAAGTAGAAAATATTTTCTTTTTTACCAAGTCACCCATATGCGACTATAAATGATGGCTTCTGTCATTTCTTAGTTGCATGTTTGCAAAATTTCAGAGGTCTAAGTAGTTCAGCAGTGGATGAAATACGGGTTTTCCATTTTGCATTCAACAGAAAGTCGTAATTTAAAAAAGAAATGTATTTTTTTTTTCGAAACATGCCCTGTCACGTCTGAGATACATGTTTGCAAAATTGCAGAGCTCTGAGTAGTCGGGAAGTGGATGAAATATCGATTTTCCATATTGCATCTCACAGAAAGTCGTTTTTTTAAATTTATTTGCGTGAGAGACTCACAAGGAGACCTTACAGGCTGTCACTTACGGATTTTGATAAGTCTCAGATATGTTGTAGAGGGACCTACCCTGAGTGTCTGATTAAAGGGATTTTATAGAACGCTCTTTAGTTTTGGAGAAGAACCGTTCGAAAGTTTAGCCCGTAGCTACCATACCGATCCGGTTGCACCTTTGTCGAACCAGCGGGTGTGGCCCAGTGGGCAAAGTTCCCGACTCTGATGCTCGAGGTCCAGGGTTCGAGTCCCGTCATGGCGTTTTTCTTTCACAAAATATAAATAAATTCGATGGATGATGCAAAACAGTCTAGTTATTTATTATTATTTTTTAAATTTTTAAGTTTTTTACTTTCCATTTTTTTAAATGATTTATTATTTTTTTTCACGCAGAAAAGAAAAGAGAGATAGAAATCATAACATCTTTCATAAGAAATTGCAGTTTATTATTTTTCATTACAATATGAATTTTAAAATGGTCGGGTCGTTATTTCAAATACTCCAGCCGGGTTCGCTACCTGCGTTCCTCGTGGTTTATATCGAAGTTAATTGAGGAAAGACCGCTATTTTTAAATGTCAATCAAGTATGCTTTCCAATAACGCTGCTCAAAACTCCGTGCGCCTGCAAGGTCATAGCTTTTATACAATGTGCGCTTGGAAAGGATCCACATAGAGACGTGTTCAAACAAACGATATACTTTTATCAATTTACAAAGACCTAAAGTTTCAATAGATATGATGAGATGCGATGCGGACGTATATTAATGGCGAGGTGCAAAACAATACTCTGAGGTCTCTATACGTCTCTTTTTATACTACTCGTTTCACGTTCTTTTAATCTCGGCACGGAGGTTGGCTAGTATGTTTGGGAACTTTCGCATGTGCGCGACGGAAAGGAACGGAAACATTACGGTGGATCCCCACAGTACCCCCCCCCCCCCCCTAAGTAACGGAGTTGGATGAAGTATCACAGACTTTAGGAGTGCGACGACTGTCGCTTTGACCAAGTGACAATTGTCACTCTCTTTTTCGCCCCCGGGTACGTGCGTAATGGTTTCGGCGAAGTCGAATCTTCTGGCTGAGGCGAAGACGATGACGGAGCCTCGTTCCGCTGCGACGAGGAGGTCTCTGGTCCCGACTCTTTTAGCTCTGCAGTGGCGAGATAGGCTGATTTGAGCCTCTCTACGTTCACGTTGACGTTACGCCCGTGGAGTTCTATGTTGAAGTCTTTGTCGTCTAGTCTTTTAACGACTTTGTGTGGACCGGAATATTGCTGGGCCAGACGTTTTTTGAAAGGTTTCTGGGGCACGAAAACATGGCTACACGAATATAGTTATTTTAAGCAAAATGGTCTCGTTTTACAGTGGTCAGGCGCAGGAACAGGTTTGAGGTCTCGCATGTGTACGCGAAATTCTTCTAGGAAGATGTTAGGGTCTGACGGTAGATCTTCATGCGTGAAGAACTCACCTGGGATCCTTAATGTCGTACCGAACATATATTCCGCTGCGGATGCCTTAAGATCTTATTGACGTCGAAGCTCGGAACGCGGGTTGGACGGAATTATTTATTAATACCGCATTTGTCGCGTCAAATATTGCGGCTTCGGTGATCCAGGTTAATCTGTGAAGTGGGAGGGAGAGCAAAAGCGATCGAAAGCCAAAGGGTTAGCCATGATGAGCGATTTATTTTTATTTTTTCCTAAAGAATACTGAAAGGTGAGTTTATAATACAGGGAACGATAAAATACATAAAATAACTGTTTACACTCAACGAACTCGTATATATATGAACGATTTATTATAATAATAATTTTACTTAAATTAATGTGAGGGGTGGTAACTACGCAACGGGGAGAATCAGAAGTAATAATTAACACTGGGTTTGAGGAATTATGGCCGAGGTTGCGGTGGAGGCGGGGTGATCTTGTCCCTTCCCTTGCGGTAACTCGCTGTCGATGGCCGAACTTCCCCGTTAAGGTAGGAAAGGTTAACCACTTCCTCAGTGATGAGGGTGCGGGGGGGGGGGGTCACTTTGCAGCGATAAGGATCCGCTTCTTCAGCGTGTAGGAGGGGTTTTCGCGTCTCCAGCGGCAGGATGTCACTTTTCAGCGGAAGGTAAGTGGGGAACCACTTTTCAGCGATAAGGATCCGCTTCTTCAGTGTGTAGGAGGGGTGGTCGATTCTTCAGCGGTAGGGAGTCACTTTTCAGCGGGAGGCTTACCTTTTGGGAACGGGCCGAAGAAAAAGGAGTCCGTTATTGTTTTGTATTTTTTTTATAATTAGTCGAATTACCGTTTATTTATTTCGTACCCCGAGGTCGACTCCGAATATTGAAAAGCCTTCATACTGTGCACTGTCAAATTAAAGATTAAATATATTTATATATCAGGCAAATCGGAGTAGAATAAAAGATCGAAAAGGGGAATAAAGAGGACTCGAGTGCAGGAAATCATTTTCCCCTCCCCTCCTCGACGCAAGTTTGCCGAACTCGACGCGGATTAAGGGCAGCTACGCAGGTAACAGATAGAAAGACTTTAACAGAACTCAGAAGTGGGTTTAATTCGGAAAATTCGGTGCGCGAGTGATAAAAAAAAAAGAGTTCGAGAGTGCGCGACCGGCCGAAAGGACCATCGCAACAAGTGGACGTGTGTGCACGGTGAAGAAAAGAACAAATTGAAATAAATGGACGAAGCCGCGTTCGACAAATTCGTCGAACTTAGTACGAAATTAGTCGGGGCAGCGCGCGTCGTCAAGCGAGGAAGAAGGTGCGCGACGGGTTGCCGGTGAAGAGAATACAAGTGCACCGATCGCCGAGGCATTAAAAATAGCGCTCGCGAGTGAGGCACAGGACGCGGTAATACAATTGATCGCCGGTCTCATTACCGGAAGACCCGAAAGATCGCCGTTGTCAGAGGCGACTTCGAAATCAGGACCGCCCGCAATTCCGTGGTTCCACGTAGTTCCGGTGCTCTCCAAGGATATTGAGTACTTCTACGGCGAAGTTGACGGCATCAGGGCGCGTGAGTGGCTAAGCAATTTGGAAGAGCTGAGTCAGCTACACCGCTGGCCCGACGAGTACTTGCTGGCATCGATTCGGATGCACTTGAAGGAGGGTGCCCGCGATTGGTGGCGTTCCCGGGGATCGGAACTCACGACGTGGGAAGAGTTCCGCGATGCGTTTCTCGCTGCGTTTGCCGTTGGGAACGACAAAGCTACGCGGTGGACGAAGATGAAGGCGCGCCGCCAGGCTAAAGGTGAGACATTGACTCGTTACTTCCATGCGAAGGCCGCATGTGGGCCGCTGAACCTGACGTTCAGGCAGGAGCGTGCTGAAATCCTTGCCGGCTTGTCGTCACGGGAACTGTTTAATTTAGTTATGCCGTCGTCACAATATTCCCATGACGGACTTCTCCATGACTTAATTTTTTTTTAAAAGACTTTGGCAACACAAAGGAGTAGTGAGGGGTCGGGTACCTCATGAAGGGATCAATTCGTGAACAAAGGGGAGCCGCAGGCGCGGTTGCCGGAGTGAGCGACCGTCGCGTGAAGGGCCGGAGCGAGATGGGGGGACGGGACGATTCGTGTCGGAAGACGGGACACTTGGCCCGAGAGTGCCCGGAGCAGTGAAGAGGACTGATTTGCTACCAATGCAATCAGCCGGGCCACATCCGTAGCCAATGCAAGTCAAGAGTAGAAAAGCCGGCAGTATCCACATTAACCACCCAGCGTGATGAGATGGTCAACAAATACTTGAAGCTGGCACAGGTCAACAGGAAGTCGAGAATGGCCTTCGTGGATACTGGCAGTTCGGAGTGCACTATCCGCCAATCGAGGGTGCAGCAGGAGGGATTCCGGGTGGACAACAAGTCCACGGCGTTAAAACCGTTCGGTCGACCGGAATACGTCATTCAAAGCTGCGGAATCGTAGTCGCCGAGATAAAAATAGATGGGGTCGCGGTGCCGGATGTCAAGGTCCACGTGGTTCCGGACAATGTCCAGGCCGTAGACATGCTTATCGGGCGAACGTTCACGGAGCATCCAGGCGTGACGTTCCATAAGAGCCAACACGATCTTACTTTTTGTAAGGATCCCGAGCCGTTCATCGAGGCGTGTGAACCACCGAGGGGAGGACTGGAGACGAGCCGACCGGGCGAGATACCACCGAGGACGATATCATTCATCGGTGTCGTGGGATCCGGAAGCAACGCAACAATCCCCGTGGCCAACTGGGGAGAGCAACCGACCAGGTATCCGGCGGGGAAGTTACCCTTCAGGGGCGAGGCCATGCCTATGAATGTGGTTCGAACGTCTGCGAAGGGAAGGCCAATCACCGAGGCCGATGTCGATATTGGGCTGGATCAACCGCCGGCGGTGCGCGCGGAAATACTGGAGTTGGTCAACGATTTTCGAGACGGTGTGGCGCTAAAAACGACTTAGCTGGGATGTTCAACCACGACCGAAATGGAAATTCGATTGAAAAAGGACGCCGGAGTAGTCCAGTGCAAGCCATACCGAGCGACTGAGAAGGAGCGAGAACAGATGGGGAACATCCTCGCAGATTGGCGCGAACCGGGGATAGTGCGCGACACCCAGTCCCAGTTTGCGAGCCCAGTATTATTAGTCAAAAAGAAATCGGGGGAGATGCGGCTGTGCGTGGATTTCCGAAAATTGAACGCAATCACGGAAAGAATGCACTTCCCCCTGCCTAAAATCGACGAGCATCTCGCCCAAATTCGGAATAGCAAATTATTCGTGGTGTTGGACTTGGCCCTGAGCTAAGTCCAACCTGGCCCTGACCTAAGCTACTTACAAATTCCATTTGTATTAACCCATTAATGCCCAAGAATCGCGATTTTTTCCTTCATTTTCAAGCCAGATTTTTATTATATAAAAAAAATCATAAAAAATGCAATGATACGTTCCCTAGTATTTTCGGGGGTGCTCTTTCAGAATCTGGGGTCAAAATCGGGTTTTGTCCATTAGGAAAAAAAATATGGCGGCTTTTAAACAAAAAAAACAGAAAAAATCGATGAAACTTTTTTTTCAAAATTTGTTTTCACCTCGAAGCCGTTGAAAAGTCCGGTTTTTTTTTCAACCATGGGTGCATAGAATAGTGACGATTGAACAATCAATTTTTTAAATTCGTAGTTGTCAACATTTTCACCCCCAAAATAGCGCTTTTCACCCCGAGTGACACGAAAAATTTCACGCTCGGACTCCCAAATGAAAAGTAGTTGGATTTGAACGAAAATTGGTACTCGGAGGTTTTTGAGGTCGCTGATTACGATTCTGTTCTCAAAATTCCGAAATTCAAAATGGCCGATCCAATATGGCGGACACAAATGCAAAAGTTCATTTGAATTTGATAAAACGTGGCACTCGGGGGTTTTCGAGGTCGCTGATTATGATTCTGCTCTCAAAATTCCGAAATTCAAAATGGCGGATGCAATATGACGGACACAAATGCAAAAGTTCATTTGAATTGGATAAAACGTGGCATTCGGCGGTTTTCGAGGTCGCTGATTATGATTCTGCTCTCAAAATTCGAAAACCTTTCGGTATTTAAATACCTGAAAATACCAAGTATTCAAATACCCAAAGGCTTTCGAATTTTGAGAGCAGAAATATAATAAGAGACCTAGAAAACTCCCGAGTGCCACGTTTTATCCAATTCAAATAAACTTTTGCATTTGTGTCCGCCATATTGGATCCGGCATTTTTAATTTCGGAATTTTGAGGGCAGAATCATAATCAGCGAACTCGACAACCCCCGAGTGCCACGTTTTATCCAATTCAAATGAACTTTTGCATTTGTGTCCGCTATATTGGATCCACCATTTTGAATTTCGGAATTTTGTGAGCAGAATCGTAATCAGCGACCTCAAAAACCTCTGAGTACCAATTTTCGTCCAAATCCAACTACTTTTCATTTGGGACACCGAGCGTAAAATTTTTCGTGTCACTCAGGGGGTGAAAAGCGCCATTTTGGGGGTGAAAATGTTGACAACGACGAATTAAAAAAATTAATTGTTCAATCGTCACTATTCTATGCACCCATGGTTGAAAAAAAACCGGACCTTTCAACGGCATCGAGGTGAAAAAAAATTTTGACAAAAAAGTGTCATCGATTTTTTCTGTTTTTTTTAATTTAAAAGCCGCCATATTTTTTTTTCCTAATGGACAAAACCCGATTTTGACCCCAGATTCTAAAAGAGCACCCTCAAAAATACTAGGGAACGTATCTCTTCATTTTTTATGATTTTTTTTATATAATAAAAATCTGGCTTGAAAATGAAGGAAAAAATCGCGATTCTTGGGCGTTAATGGGTTAATAGGATGATTTTTAGACTAATGAATGGACCCGCTGATTTTAGCAAGGCCATGCATCGGGCATTGGGGCCCTTACGGGACAAAGTGGCGTTGTATTACCTTGATGACGTGTTGATTCCAGGAACTAGTTGGGTCGACCTCAAGGCCAAATTGCGGAAGGTGTTGGAGGCGTTGAGGCGAGCCGGTCTCACCGTCAAGATTTCAAAGTGTAAATTCCTGCATGAGCGTGTCACATATCTGGGGCATGAGTTGACGGCCCGGGGAATCGAGCCTGGTCAGCTGAAGGTAGCCGCGATCAGAGACATGTCGACGCCACGCACCGCTCACGAAGTGCGGCGTTTCCTGGGGCTCGTAAGATTTTTTAGAAAATTTGTCCCTAGTTTTGCCAGCATCGCGGCGCCACTGACGTCGCACCTTCGGAACGAAGTCGTGTTCAACTGGGGAGGGCAGCAGAGAGAAGCGTTCGAGGAGTTAAAACGGCGGTTGACGCAACCTCCGGTACTCCAAACCTTCGACCCGAGGGCTACCACGGAACTCCACACGGACGCGAGCGCCGTGGGGCTGGGAGGTCTGCTGCTGCAACGCGGGGACGACCAAAAATGGCGGTTGGTCTACGCGATCAGCAGGAGGACGTCAGAACCGGAAAGCCGCTACCACTCGAGCAAGCTCGAGCTGCTGGCTATCGTCTGGGCCGTGACGAGATTGAGACCCTTACTAGCGAACATCCCGTTCACCGTCGTTTCGGACTGCCAGGTCCTCTGTTACTTGAGCACGCAAAGGAGCTTGAATCCGCAAGTCATTCGCTGGAATTACCTGCTCAGCGATTATAATTACGAAATTGTCCAGAGCAGGAGTCAAAATGCAGCATGCGGATGCTTTAAGCAGGGCGCCGGTCGACGTGCCTCGCGTTCCTGAGGTGGCTGCTGTCCAGAGAATAGAGGAAGACAAGGCGATAGTCGCAATGTATCAACGCGGAGACGCGTGGGTCCGAAACAAAGTCCGTGTTCTGGAAAAAGCTGAGAGAGAGAGGACGCCCGATGAACGAGGCAGCGTGGAGGGGTACCAGCTGATCGACGGGATCCTCTACAAACTCCAAGACGATCGGAAACTCTACATGGTCCCGAAGACGATGCGGAAATCGGTGGTCTTAGCATATCACGACATGCACAGTCATCCGGAGACTGACCGAACGCGGGCCAAAATTCGTGAGCATAATTATTTTCCGTACGCCCGGAGGTACGTACGACGGCATGTAAGAGGGTGCCTGAGGTGTGGGCTGGGAAAGACGATTCCAGGACGGCAGGCTGGCGAACTGCATCCCATCCCGCCGGGATTCGGTCGTTCGAGATCGTGCATCTGGACCATCTGGGGCCCTTCGTTACGAGCAAGAAAGGAAATAAGTTCCTCTTGATTCTAGTGGACAATTTGACTAAATTCGTGCAGCTGTGGCCGGTGAAGGACACGAGGGCATCGGGGACGCTCAAACATCTGCGGCGCTTTGTGGAGCAATACGGGGCGCCAGCTCGTATCATCACGGATCGAGGGACGGGGTTCACGACTGGAGCATTCGAGGCCTTTTGCCGTCAGCATGGCATAAAGCACCACCTCAACTCTCCTCGACATCCGCAGGCGAATGGGCAGGTGGAGCGGGTAAACGCCGTGGTGGTTCCGGCCATTCGGGCGAGTTTGGACGGCGGGGAGGGAGACTCGTGCGATGGCCCACTCTCCAAAATCCAACAAAATCTAAATGAGCTACTGAGTGCTAGCACTGGAAAGAGCGCCTTCGAATTAATTTACGGTTTTGTATCGCGCAGATCGGAGGGAGGACTACGGGAGGTCGTCGAGAGGGTGCAGCGCCGATATGAGGACCCGGTGAAATTGCAGGACGAGGCGCGGGACCGCATTCGAGGCGTTCAGGCAAAATACAAATGAAGATACAACTGGGGCCGGCAACGGAACACCGACTACCAGTTGGGACAGCTCGTGTTCATGCGGACTGCGCCAATGCCGACGGGGGAGCCGACGAAACTCCAGCCAAAGCATCGGGGCCCGTTGGAGAACACCGCCGTGCTGGGGCACGATACTTATCAGGTGGTGGACCTGTCTCGAGAGGGCGGGAGGCGGTACGCCTCTACCGCCCACGCATCGCAACTCAAGCCGTGGGGACCGGCTTACGAGAGCGACGAGAACGACCCTTCCGGAAACGAGAGCGTCGACGAGGACCGGCGCCAAGACGAGTCGTCCAGTGGCGAGGACGGCCGGGACGCCGTGGGACCAATGACGATTGGGAACGCCGAGGCGGGAGTGTCAGGGGAACCTGACCAAGTACGAGCCGCAACCAGGGTGCCCGCCAGGAGGCGACGACCACCTCGATGGCTGGGGGATTACACCACCGAGCTCGAGGACGACCTCGACGAGGATGGCCGAGCTGTTTCAACAGCGGCAAGCAGCCGTTAAAAATTGCCGCGCGCTAGTGGCGCCGGCGTCCCCAAAAAGAGGCGACCAATGGGGTCAAGCCACGTACGGAAGACGCGCGGACGGTTTCGCGCATCGCGTGACCGGGTGAGTGGCGAATGACGTGAGCGCGATGACTGGGGGGAAGCGAGAAGGACAGGGGGATAGGCTCGAGACGCCGGTTCGAGTCGAGTCGAGAGTAGAGTAGAAAGAGAGAGTCGAGAAGAGGCGGTCGTGCGCGAAATAAAGGCGAGAACTGTGTGGTGCGAAAAATATCAAAAACTGTGTGGACTGTGTGGTCTAAGTGGACCGAGTGGATTGAGAGGCCTGCGTGGCCGGAATTAAGACTTTGTGCGCATTGCGAGAAAACGCAAAAGGGTATCCTAGAGACTTAATATTTAATTATCGCGCGTGTCGGAAATAGGTTACTTACCGTTATTGTTTTGTATTTTTTTTATAATTAGTCGAATTACCGTTTATTTATTTCGTACCCTGAGGTCGACTCCGAATACTGAAAAGCCTTCATACTGTGTTCTGTCAAATTGAAGATTAAATATATTTATATATCAAGCAAATCGGACTAGAATAAAAGATCGAAATCTGAAAGAGATCGAAAAGGGGAATAAAGAGGACTCGAGTGCAGGAAATCATTTTCCCCTCCCCTCCTCGACGCAAGTTTGCCGAACTCGATGCTGATTAAGGCCAGCTACGCAGGTAACCGAAAGAAAGACTTTAACAATATATATACAGTAGAACCTCGATTATCCGAACTAGTCTCGGTCCCAATTAGCTCGGATAATCAAAAGTTCAGATAATCGAAACGCGGGTTTTTTGGGACGAGATCATAAACAACATTGTTGTTTATGATCTCGTCCCAAAAAACCCACGTTTCGATTATCCGAACTTTTGATTATCTGAACTAATTGGGACCGAGACTAGTTCGGATAATCGAGGTTCTACTGTACTTTGATATGTACGTACCCGGAGGTTCGAGCTCCTTAGCCCCGGTGTCAGAGGGTTCGTCGAGGATTGTCGACTCGACGAGTCTCTGGGTCGCAGCATTGGAGCTCGCATGCACCGGGGTAGCATTAGTCGCATAAGTGTATCGCGAGGATATGAATGATGTACAAATGTTGTGCGCAGGGTGTGAGAATGGTGTGTGAGTTGTACGCAAGGGGTGCGAATGGTGTGAGTGTTATACGTAGGGTGTGCGAATGGTGTGTGAGTTGTACGCGAGGTGTGCGAATGGTGTGAGTATTGTACGCAAGGTGTGCGAATGGTGTATTTCATATAGTTAAATGGAATCTAATGGTTTGTACGTTTTTCAGGTTCAAAGAAGACGCAGGAGCGAAGACGGCAGCATAAAATGGAGTGTATGCCAGGATGGCGTACAACAATCTTCCTTATAACAGGTGCGAAGGCCCAGAACTGTTGGTAGGATCGTCGCCCATTCCGGCATTTGGTGACAGCGTAAAGCGCCTTTCAAGGTTCGGTACCACCTTTATACCAACCCGTTAGCTGCGGGGTGGAAAGCGGTGGTGCGTACCCGGTTCGCAGTCATGTCGCGCATCGGTATTACTTCTGGCCAGCGAGAGAAGTGATCAACTATTGCCAAGCAATAGCGGTAGCCTCGCGATTCGGGTAACGATGTCGACGTGAACGTGGTCGAAGCGTTGTTCGGGCTCAGAGAACGTAACCGGTTGAGCGTGCACGTGTCGGCTATTTTCGGTCGCTGACACGGGATGTAGCTTCGCGCCAACCTTATGACCTCTTTGTGCGTGGACGGCCAACCATAGCGCTGACTAATTAGCTTGCTGGTGGCCTTGCCACTTGGATGGGACAAACCTTGAAAGGCGTCGGAAACTTGCTGTCGGAAGAGCTTCGGGACGTACGGACAAATGTTATTTTGTGAAACGTCACAAAAACTCTCCTGGCGTTGTGGTCCGAACGTCAGGCGTTGGAGTTTCAATGACGACTAGTTGTCTTTGAGTAGTCCTTGTAGTTCTTCGTCTTTGGACTGTGCTTTCGCGAGTGCTGGTAAATCGACGACGCTGGCGAGCCTGAGCGGCGCAAACGTGCTCATCGTCTTGACCCTGGCGAACGTGTCGGCAACGATGTTGCCGGTCCCCTTCACTGCGATGATCTTGGTGGAGTATTGGCTGATAAAGTTCAGCTGTCGTAGCTGCCGCGGCGAAGCCTTGTCTGAACGCTGTTAGAAGGCGTAGACGAGTGGCTTGTGATCCGTGCGAATGGTGAAGGCGTAACCCTCGACCCACGGCCTGAAAAACTTGATAGGGCTGTGGATCGCGATGAGCTCCCGATCGTAGGTGCTGTAGTTCGTTTCAGTCGGGGAGAGCTTTTGAGGAAAGAACCCTAACGGTTCCCAAACTTCGCCGTTCTGTTGCTCCAGCACAGTTCCCACAGCTTTCCTGGACGCGTCTGTAGTGAGCCTTAGTTTGGCGTGCGGTGCGGGATGACCTGACAATGCAAAATTGGCGATGGCCTGTTTACACTGGTCGAAGGCGGCGAGAGTCTCGTCGGTCCATTCCACGAGTCGTTGATCCTTTTTGCGGCAGTCCTTAAGTAGCCCATTGAGCGACGTCTGTGTTTCGGCAGCGTTTCTGATATATCGTCGATAGAAATTGACCATACCCAGGAACTGTCGTAGCTGCTTGATGGTCTCGAGCCGCTTGAACGACGAAATTGCTACAATTTTGTCGGGAAGCGGCTGCGAGCCATTTGTCGACACAAAGTGGCGAGGTACTCGACGGACTGAGCGCCGAAGGTGCACTTGCTGATGTTGATCGTGAGTCCGTATTCTTGGAGACGTGTGAATACGGCCCTCAGGTGTCCTTGAAGTTCGCGAGCATCTTTTGAGGCGATGAGTATATCATCGAGGTAGGCGTACGCGAAGTCAAGGCCCTCAAGAACCTTGCAAATTAACCTCTGGAAGGTTTGGGCAGCGTTGCAGAGTCCAAACGGCATCGACGTAAACTCGAAGAGGCCGAAAGGAGTAATGACTGCCGTCTTTGGAACGTCCTCGGGTCTGACTGGAATTTGATAGTACGCTTGTACTAAATCTACTTTGGAGAAGGCTGCTTTACCGTGTAAGATGGCACTATAGTCCAGCATATGCGCTATCGGATAGCGATCTGGAACCGTTTGCGCGTTCAGTCGTCGGTAGTCGCCGCAAGAGTGCCGATCCCCCGACTTTTTGGACGCCATATGAAGTAGACTAGCCCAGCTGCTTTTCGCCGGACGACAATATCCCTCCTTAACCAGGAATTGGAACTCCCCCATTGCCTTTTTGGAGAGTTCGGAATTCAGGCGGCGTGCTGGCTCGAAGATGGGCGAACCCTTTGTCTTGATGCAATGTACGACATCCTGTTTGACGGTCGTACCGCGGTGACCGGTCTCGACCGGATCTCGGGGAATTCCTTCAGCAGAGCCGCATACGGATCGGCGGCGTTGACTGTGGAGATTTGGGTGAGAACCGCTGCTTGCAGTGTGCTACATGTGTCGATGCCAGTCAGACGATCGACTAGGCATTGACGTCTGACGTCCGGGACGAGGTCGAACTCGTAGAAGAAGTCTGCTCCGATAATGCCGTACGGGATGACAGCTATTTAGAATATCCATTGCGTAGCGACGGAGGCCCAAGTCGAGTGTGAGGGCTTTTGAACCGAAGGTGTCTATGACCGTCTTGTTTGCAGCATATAACTTGAGGCCCGTCTTGTGCTTCCGGTCGAGTCTGGTAGGCGGAATCGCGGAAACGTCGGCTCCAGTGTCGATCACGAAAAGCGTTGCCGAGGTTTTGTCTCGCAGGAACAGTCGGCGAGATTCTTGGGGACCACCAGCGACCGCAGCCATCGCTGGTGGCGCAGTCAGTTTCCCTGGGGCTTTGGGAAAGCACAGGGAGAGTCGCACTTCTTCGCTTTTTCTGTGAACCTGCGATGATAAAAGCAATATGCATTATTGTTCTCATCAGTTCGTGCGGAAGGACTCGTTCGCGAGCGGGCACGCGACGTACAACGCCCTCGATAGCGCGGTTGTCCGTGGTTTTTCAAAATCTTGTCCATTTTGACGGCTAGGTCAGCCACGACGCTTTCGAGTCTGGTATCCCGCGACGGCGCGGTGATAACCACGATGCATATGTCGTGGTCCTATCAGCTAATCAGCTAAGTGGATCCTATCAGCTAATTGCGGTATGGCAGAGTTGTCGAGGCTACCATCTGCCGATGCTAGCGCGACTTGGAGTTGCCTTGGCAAGTGATCCAACCACAATGTGCGCACCGAGCGCGCGTCGAGCTGTCCCTGATTGAATGATTCCATCTCGGCGAGTAAAAACGACGGCTTTTTTCGCCAAGCTGAAGGCCAGACACTAGCTTGCGAAACTTTTGTTCTTCTGTAATTAAAAAGCGATTTAACATGGCTTGCTTAAGCGCGTGGTACTTGCCATTGTTTGGTGGGTTGAAGACGACGTCCCTCACGAACATAAGAGTGTCTTCGTCCAACTTGGCGGTGACGGCGCTATATTTTGAAACGTCCGAAGTAACGCGATGCAGTTAGAAAGTTGCCTTGATGCTCGTGAACTACAGCTCGGGTTCCTTTGTCCTAAACGGTGGGATTGTGAGGCGCTCCATACCGCTAACTACAGCTGTCGAGGCCTCAGGGACGCTGTTCAGACGGCGTACATCGTTGTTCTCAGTGTTTGACGTGGCAGCTTGTGGCACTCGCGAATTATCGTTCGAACTCATTATCACTTTCCTTATTGTCTTATTGTTCGTACAGGATGTACAGGCTCCGCGTCACTACGCGTCCAAGATGGCGTCGGCACGCGGTGACGAAAGGCGGGAGACACGAGACAATTTGGTCGCGGTTTATATCATTTGCGATCACGTCGGGACTTCAAGTTTCAATAGATATGATGAGATGCGCTGCGGACGTATATTACTGGCGAGACGCAAGACTGAGGTAACTTACATCTCTTTTTGTACTACTCGTTTCACGTTCTTTTAATCTCGGTACGTCGGTTGGCTAGTATGCTTGGGAACATTCGTATGTGCGCGACGGAAAGGAACGGAAACGTTACAGCGGATTCCCACACGGAAGGCGAGCTCGGTGCTCCATGATGCTGAGAGATGGCGTGGACCATGGAACTCGTGTCGACCGCCGTTGTATCGACCGGGTCGTCGTAAAAGGGGTACGGGGAAGGAACGGCGGGAAATTTTTCGTTGATTCGATATAATCAGAAACTTAATGCTAACTTAAGATTAACAAATAAATATTAATAAAGGTGCGCGGCAGACGTCAAGACCGCGCGTGGCCACGCGGGCTTTTTCTCTATTTTCTTGTTCCATCTTGATGATTTGATTTTTGGAACCTCACGGTAACAAAGAACTCCCCGAACAGTTACCGATCAATGTTGGGTTCCCGTATGGTTTGATCTCTCCGATTCGACTCAGCTACAGTTCAGATTACGCGTTACTGATAGCGAGATTGAGATTTCGTTTTGGTGTTGTTGTGGTTTCGGGCGTTGTTATCCGTCGAGGGGAGTATGGCTCAAAGTATCGAGATGCCCGACAGAATCGGCGGAGGTCCGGGCCCAATACCGGTGCCCCACGGCATGAACGCTGGAGAACGAGCGGAGGTTAAGGTTACAGGCAAAGGGTCATGGAACCCCTTCGTGCCGATTTTGCCTTAAGTTAGATGCCCTGTTTTCGCTGTGCACCAGGCGATGCGATCTTGGGCAATCTCCATAAGCTACCACGGGAATATTTTCCGATAAGTTAAAAATAGCGTATAGAGGCGATTCGCGTTGGAGGGCAGGAGTTATCGGTCAAGGGTTTGATGTTTATATCGCGATTTTGCCAAAAGGTCTGGAAGCAACACTCTCCCTAGAGTCACCGTCCCGGCAACTCGGCTTTGGTCTCGCGCTCTCGTGTTGACATTTTTTTTGTCGACGAGCACGGTTTTGTTCCCGATCGCGCTATGTAAGCGTGCATGATCGAGTACGTTTCGGTACCTTTATCGTGAAATGTGCGTGTTAACGTGATCGAGGAATTCTCGTACGAGATTCCTCCACCGAGCCCGAGCATTGTCAGTGCATTTTTTGTGAGTTCTCGAATTTTTGATCATATGATTTCGCTCCCGTCTAGTTCTCGCAAATACAAAACAAACGATACGTTTGTCCTCTCGCTCATTTCGTTCTGATACTCCCTATCTGTCATAATCAGATCCCGACCCTCTCTACCAAATTTTGCAGCCTGAGCGGCCGTGCACTGCCATGACCGTCCGCTCACGCTGATGCACCCAAGTACGATTTTCTACTTCCGAGATCCCCAAAAATTGGACAGTTCCATTTTTAAACCGCGTTTTTGTTTATTTAATTTTTCGGATTCCCTTTTTTCTGCCATTTGATGGGGGTGGACGTAGTTCCACTCATTCCCCAGGTCATAACGATCGCTAACTGGGTGAAACAAAATTAGCTGGCGCCCACCGGAGCATGCGGGTACATCGCCGTAAGTGGACGCAAGTATTTTCCCGAGGATCGAAATATCCGAAGGAAACGATTAACGTCATAATATATATAGGACAAGGAAGCAATAATAATAACCTACGAAAATATACATACGTAGACGCGACGAAAACCAAAAGTAATGTCCACAGCAGGAAAGAGTATATAAGGAAGAAGCATTACAGTTGAAGAAATCCCCAGTATAGAGCCTCAAAGAACGTAATCCACGTAAAGAAACTCAAAAAATACACTTCACGAATCCTGTTTAGTTATTTTATGTATAATAAAAATCACCCCGGATGGGAACCCGAAAAAGATTTATACAGTTTGAGAAAATCTGAGCAGATAGAAAAAATAACTTGGAAATTTCACAGAGATCCCAAGAATCACCCACGATTAATAGCATATCACGACCTACCTTATTCATTAGATTATATTTTACTAACAGAGGAAATTCAAAAACAAAACCTTGCCATAGCACTACGTTCAGAAAATCAAATCGCTGTCCCTAAGACAAGAGAATTAGAACAAAAAACGTCCAGCCGTAGCGAATGCTGACCACCACGAAAAAAAAACAATCCACAGAAAACCCTATACTTATAAAACGTTTTGCAGAAGCTGAAGTAACAAAATCTCAATTCACTCTCTTCGTAACCAAATGCTTTGACGAAGGACTTACTTTAAAAGACAAAGCGGTCGAAGAAATTACGAAGCACCCAAATCAAACAATTAAGGCACGCACTTCACGAATCAGAAAACAAAATACTTACAAGATCAAAAGAAATCATTAAGAGAGAAACAAAAACTTATCAAGAGCAAATCACGAACCTCGAAAGTACAAATCTCGCGTTTCAATCGCAAATTATAACATGGAAACAATACCTTGATAAATAAACCAGTGAAACCCAAGATCAATTCAAAGCCCTACAAGAACAAAACGCTCACAGACAAGAACAAGTAATTGAAAAAATAAAAAACGAATTACGACGTTCAGTTTGACAGACAACTAAATAAGAAAATACGAGAAAGGAAGACAGACTTATAGAAGAGCACGTTAAAGAGCAATTCGAAGAACAAACAAGGTTAGAATTCCAACAAAATAAGGAGACTACTTTACGAGCTCCTAACGTAGAAAAATGACTAGAAAACACCATCTCAGAAATACAAGTTACACTTGAACAAAAAGAGCAACACATTGAAAACATAACAAACCGCACCAGCCAAGGAGACTATTGATATAGTACCCATTTTTACCGGAGACACGGGAGAAGGAGCTGTCATCATCTCGGAATCGACAACGAAAGTTGACAGAGCACGACATTGGGCAATGCCAGAGCAACACGGATTGCGAATGGAAAAATATTGACAATGAAAATGAAAGGAAAAGCACAAAGTTGAATCTCGAACGTTGATGTCTATTCATACGACCATTTGAAAGACGTCTCGATAAAACGAGTTAACCCGGTAAAATCATCATTATTGCTCACGAACGAGTTGACGGCATGCGTCTACGCTCAAGGAACGATCCAGAAACATAACCCAGATTCCGCTGAATCTATATATCTTGGCTGAACGCTAAACGCCTCGAACTTAAACAAGCTCATCAAACGGTTGAATTAATCACCATATATTTACAAATATTTGGCAAATACATCATCCAGACACGAGAACACGAAGATTTCAAAAGAAGCATCCAAAGGCAATGAGGAATGTTTCATGAGACTCAACCCCAATGAAGACCAGAAACCCCAGATTCAACCACAAAAAGTCAAGATTCAGTAGTAAACCACAAGAAAAAAGGAAATTCTTCTCAATGAACAAACCAAACGGCTATCACACTGTTGTGAGTACAACGAATTCGACTCACAAGGAGACGGCACGACCGTGGAAACGGGGATTTGGCCGAATTTTTGGTGGTGAAAGAGGACCCCTAGCACCTCACGTGGTTAAAGTAGTAGGACGTACTACTCGGAAAATTCAGAGAAAAATCGATGCAAAGTTTCTAAGGCGCCTTATGAGTTTAAAATGTCAGGAACTTGTCGAGCCGCCGTCTAGTCTAGACGGTTATGGCTCGGTCTTTTGCGCCGGAGGTCTCGCGATCGATTGCTCCTTCGGACCTTATTTTTATTTCTTTTTTTTTGTTATCCCAACAATTATTCAAAACGTTTCTCATCCCTACATTACTTTTAAAAATTTATTTTAGCTCAAGCACGTAAAGTTTTTCATTCACTGAAAAATATACGTGCTCGTTGTTTTATTCGGTTTTATGGCCTTGCAGTGGCGTAACTACGTGGGGGCGGTGAGGGCTCGCCGCCGCGGGCCCCCAAAAAATGCGGCGATTTAGGGGCCCCCAAAAACTGGCAAAAATCCATTTAAAAAAAAAAGAAAAAAAAACTCAGTTTTACCTTATCATTTCGTTGGGGTCCTCCCGCCTTAAAAAATGTGAACCACATCGCCATCCACTTCAACTCTATGGTTTTGACCAAGCTTGATGACAGTTTAGTTTATCGTATTTGGCGCGGCGGGTTCATAAAAATTTGATTTTTTTTGTCATCGAATAGAACAGTTTAATTGTATAAGACAGAGCCGAATAAAAAAAAATGACATCAAGTTTTACGTCAACAAAAACATTCTTAGCGAGACTAGTGATCGTAATCAAATAATTTTGAACTTTACTGTCAGTTCCTTAGATTTCCAATCAAGACAAACTTGCGAGACGACTTGAAACAGCATTTTTATGATTTTGCAATTTTAGACTTGATAGTGCGTGAGATATAACCTAATTGTAACTGTAAACAAATTGAAAATAGGGACATCATTCCGCTATTTTGGATAAAGATGCGGTAACATTTTACTTATTTCCACATATCGATATCGATGTTAACTCATTATTAACCTTTAAAGGTCCTAAATATTGAGGTCCTCAATGTAGAAAAAAAAACGAAATAAAAAAATTGATGCATTTTTACCACGTAAACATATCTGATACAAGCTATTGCTTGTCTCAAAACCGGCCGAGAAAGAGTAATAATTATTATTACTCATAATTGTTTTACGCAAATAATCCTTAGTTCTTTAGTAGATTTTATCCAAATCTTTGTTTTATTATGTCGGTTCTTCATATAAACAGGTATCTCCGCACGTTTTGGGGTTTGTAAATGATAAACATCCATCTATCCCAATATTCTCTTTTATAACATTGAAAGGATAGGAAATAATCCATCGATACTTTATTTCGACAAAACCCAGCACTAAATTGTTTATGCAATAAAGTTAGTTTACAGTGTATCGACAAAGTGTTCATGAGGTGTATAAGTAAAATTCCATCAATGTACATTGATTAAATTGTACGCGTACGTAGAGATGTGAATATTTTGTTGGGTACGTTTACCTCGTCTCGTAGACTCTCGCGCTCTTACAAGGAACATCCCTCAGGTGTCCGCCTCCGATTTTGTTGAAACTCATATATGTCATAGAGCATCGAAAACTTTGAGGTACGTACTTTTTTATCGGCGGAAAAATGGATTTAAGGAGGCAACCGCCCCTCAAAGAACAAAAACGAAAATTCTTCTAATGAAAAGCGATGAAAAATCCACTATGAAAATGTTAAGAAAAATTAAATTACGGGGTAAACCACCCCTCAATTTGCCTTTTTTCACCCCACACTTAAGAGGGTTGTATGTAAATTAATAAAGCAGGTATCATTTCGAAGGGGAATTAAAATTAAAGTTAACTGGTTTTTGCGTGTTGGCGGCATAGCAAATTTAAGGGGGTAGTCCACCCCTAACATAAATTTATTTATCATGGTCGTTTTTTCTGTGTTTAAAGTATATCCGCTGTTTTTAAATATTTCCATAAGCTACAATTTAATGTTTTATCATCTTTCAAAATTATTACATTCGTTTTAAGGAGTAACTACCCATCTGACGAGAAACATCATTGAAGTATCCGCATTCGATTTCGTTGAAACTCATGTATGTGGTAAAGCATTGCAAACTATTAGACATGTTTTTTTTCTTGTCGGCAGAAAAACGATGTTACGGGATGAAACCACCCCTCAAAGTTTCTCCCACAAGCAGTCCACCGATCTGAATGAAACAAAATCGAAAATTCCTCTAATAATAAGCGATGAAAATCCACTACAAGAGTGTTGATTAGAAATATAATTAAGGGGTAAATAAATTTGTTCATCACGGTCGTGTTTTCTGTGTTTAACATGTATCCGCGGATTCAAAATATTCTCCCGCGTTTTTAAATTATCACGTTTTTAAATTTTTACATTTTAAGGGTAAACTACCCCCTCTAATTGCTTTTCGTTTGAAGTTTCGCGAAAGGTTTCACGAATTTCGTTAAAACTGTTTTCATTTCATCGGTAACATCAATTTTATGTTTGTGTGTGCAGGCATATTCGTTTTGAGTTTTAGGAGCGGTAGTTTGGGAGTAGGGACTTGGGATTACCCCTTACTCATAAGACTCAATTTTCATATTGTCATAATTATATTTTCGTACCGAAATGTTTCTTCCTCTAATTCAAAAGTTTTGATGAAAGCATCTCCCATGCAAAGATGCAATGCAGTAACAAAAATATATTAACGACACTATTAATAAAATTCAAATGGTATATATAAATATATTTGGTTTGTTCCTTTTTTTTATTCCGCGAAAAAAAATCATATGCAGATAAATGTTTACGCTTTGATTCTTAAATGCGTAAATATCCAGAATGCTCCCGTTCGGAAATCTTTTATCTCTGTATATGAAGTTATACAATCAACAAACAGACCGATATTTACTTGCCTACGTATCAACTTTTCTCGACTAACTGCAATAATTAATTCTTCCAGCGCGAATATTCTTATCGCGTCATGGCGCAAAAACGATATTTGCGCAAAATTTGTATTCTATGCAGAATTTTTACACTGCGCAAATATTAAACTGCAAGCTATTGTCATCTTGAACTGCAAAACGTTAATCATATATTACCCGATAATGTGTTTACATTTTCGGGTAATGTGTGATTAGCCTCTGGCAGTTCAAGTTGTCAATAACTTGCAGTTTTATCGCTTGCTTTATAAGACGGTTAGCATTCGGATTCTTCCATTTCACGTTGAAGTGAGCCACAAACAGTATACTGTGTGTTGGAAAATACAAATTTCATCAGCCATGAAAGTCAACCCAATAAACGTTATCAAACTTCTACTAGCTACATTTGAAGCTATGGATATTTCACAAACGCTGGTTATCAACGCGGAAATTAAACTTGCGGGCAGTTTTGAACAAATTTTGATCAGTTCCATGCAAGACTATAATGGAGTTGAAATGATAGAGGAAGAAACGCTCGTTTTTCAAGAACTATTTAAACAGTACAAAGCCAATGCTGTAGAAGATACCGTATGGCAAAAGGATACAGGTGTTAGTGATTTTGACGCCTGTTCCAGTGATGATGAGGTGAACTACGATTACGAAAATAAAGCAGTTCAATACTGGAGGTCTGGTAAGACAAAAAACTATAGCCTCAAATCCGTTCAACAGAAATACAAATCTGCCAAATCTGAAAGACAATTGCGGCGCTGGGCACATCCGCTGAATAAAGGCGGTACTTATAAAGAAAAGTTAGCGCAAATTTCTGAATATACATTGAAGAATATGAAAACTGCTCTAGATGCTGGTGTCATTATACATGATATTGATCTTCAGAAGTGGGCGCTACAAGCCCAAAAGGAGATAGGTATCAATGATGTGCGATTTAAGGCCTCTCATAATTGGCTATGGAATTAAAAAAAAACAGCATCGCATTGCATCCAGAAAAATCAATAAATTTGTAACGCGCAAAACTACGGGAGAAGAAAAACTTCTACGGAAAAATGCAGAAAAATTTGTCGCCGATGTTGCACCACGGATAAAAAAGTATGGAACGGAAAATGTGTATAATTCGGATCAGAGCGGTTTTCATGTGGAAATTCATTCGGCGCGAACTCTTGCAACGGAAGGAGAAAAGAAAGTTGAAAGCGTTGTACAGTCAGTTTCTTCAATAATTCACAGCTATACGATTCAGCCTACTATAAGCGCTGAGAGGAAATTACTTTCCCCACCTTTCATCGTTATAAAGGAGATGAAGGGTGAATTCGGACCACGAGTAGAGTAGAGAAAGCGCTATTTCAAGCAGAAAACATCTTTGTATTAGCATCAAAATCTGGAAAACTGACTTCTGGTACGTATGCTAACGTATTATAATGAATGATTTTTTTTAAACATGAAATGTAATTGATGTCAACATTAGTATTTTTTTTAAATATTGAATGTGTTTTGTATTAACAGAGCATTTCAAAACCCGGTTGGAAAAGGTTTTCTTTCCTAACGTCGGGAGACATAGCGTGTTATTGATAGACTCCAGGAGTGGACACTGCCCTAAGGTTGTTCATGAAGCGACACCTCGTGATAAGAAGATAATACCAATGATTATTCCAAAAGATACAACTGGAAAAATTCAGCCGCTCGATGTATTTGGATTCAGAGTGTGGAAAAATTTCGTCCCACATTTTTCAGACCGTGTAATATTATTAAAATCTGATATGAATTTGCACTTGAGGAATAATATAATTAAACTGCAATCACTTACACACAATCAAGTCTCATTACCGCGGTATTCTAATCTTTTAAAATATTCATGGCATAGAAGTAATTTTATATCTAAAACCCAGAAGATTTTGAAAATCCTGTTACCTTTGGTTTTGGTGAATCGAAGACACATTGTGAAATACCCGGTTGCAATTATTTGGCCATTATCAGATGTGCATGGTGCAAAAAGTCGTTGTTTTAAAGCATTTTTTGACGACTATCATTATTGCAGGAATTATGAGCCATGATTGTTGATAGTTATAATATGAAAAAAGTATATGTCACGAGAAAATGATTTAACGGCATATGACTGCGATACTTTTCACAAGTGCTATTAATTAAATCAGCTGATATGATTCCCAAATGAAATATGTCAAAATATATTAAAACCATGTTCGTTAACCTACTGCGAAACCCTCAGTTTCATTAATATGTTTAATTAAATAAACGGTAAAATAATAAAAATATACATTCCTCCACAAAACTACGTCGCTGGCTATATTATCGCTTGATCCAGGCGCATCATCGTTCCGAAATTAATGAAGTGAGCCTTATAACTTATTCTGGAAATTATTATAATTAATGATATAGTTTGTTTCTTCAATGATATAGTTATATAATTTAATTAATCTTTATTGAAATATTAATCTTTAATGATATAGTTATATAATGATATAGAGATAAAATTAATGATATAGTTTCTGGAAATTATTATAATTAATGTATGTTAATGGACGTGCGTATTAAAATCGGAAGCGTTTCGACACGAAAATATGAGTCTTATGACTAAGGGGTAGCCCTAAGTCCCTACTCCCAAAGTACCGCTCCTAAAACTCAAAACGAATATGCCTGCACACACAAACATAAAATTGATATTACCGATGAAATGAAAACAGTTTTAACGAAATTCGTGAAACCTTTCGCAAAACTTCAAACGAAAAGCAATTAGAGGGGGTAGTTTACCTATAAAATGTAAAAATTTAAAAACGTAATAATTTTAAAACGCGGGAGAATATTTTGAATCCGCGGATACATGTTAAACACAGAAAATACGACGGTGATGAACAAATTTATGTTAGGGGTGGTTTACCCCCTTAAATTTGCTATGCCGCCAAAACGCAAAAACCTTAAACTTCAACTTCAATTTTAGTTTCCCTTTAAAATTATACCTCTTTTATTAATTCACATACAACCCTCTTAAGTGTGGGGTGAAAAAAGGTAAATTGAGGGGTAGTTTACCCCGTAATTTAATTTTTTCTTAACATTTTCATAGAGCATTTTTCATCGCTTTTCATTAGAAGAATTTTCGTTTTTATTTCATTCAGATCGGTAGATTGCTTCTGGGTGAAATTGCTGTTACATCCTAGCGAATGTGCCTTCTCACGGTTATTCCCAATATCCTCATTCGCCCTTATAAGCTTATTATTAAATGTATAAATCTAAGAATAAGACGAATAACAGCGTAAAAAGGAAAGTGCGTACGTTTCGCACGCATATTCAAATAACAGCGATATATACACCATAGCCGCACCACCACAGTCATCGACTTTTCCTATCCCATTGGCTGTCAACAAGAACACGTTCTCAGGCGCATATTCCAAGAAGAGCTGTCGAACGAAAAATCAACCAACAGCTCCATCAAAAGACTCCAGAAATCCTACGCCGTCCCATCCGCATGGTGACCAAGAGAAGCCTCGACCCTAGATTATTTAAACATAACATAGACTAGACAGCTCCGCCGAACTTATAACTGCGACTAAATAATAAGACATCCGATCTCGCAGCGTAGTCCGATATACAAACTTCTCGATATGAGAAGTCACCAGAGCCATAAATTGACAACACAAACCATGCGAATGTTTAAGGCCATGTGCCACATGCCTCCGACCGCATCGAAATTTTGAAATGGGAATTCTCCTGAACGGTTCAACCAATTGGAATGAAATTTGTTGTGTGCATGCAGAGCGCTTGCTCCGAGAGCATGATTCGCGAAATTTTCCAAAATTTCGAAAAAAAATTCACAGTTTGTAGTTACCATGCGAAAAACTGTGAATTATTAACCATTGCATCGCATTTTCGATAATTTGGCGCGAATCATGCTCTCGACAGTGAGAAAGCACACATTTTGAGCTTTGTTTCACCTGTTTTCATGAACAAATGGCGGAGAAAAAGCATTTTGAAATTTTTACATAAATGTAGCAAATATGTATCGACTAAGCTCAAAATATCAGGTACCGGAGCGAGCGTTCAGTTCATCCGTTCTCTCACTAGCGGCGCGCAGCTCGCTTCGTTCTTTTTTACCGACCGCGCTCGCCTCCTTCCGGAACAATTTATTTTTGACAGGTCGAAAGCCTGAGCTAACCTCGCACATTCGTTCGAAATATATTTCGGACAGTAACAGTTCGTTCGAAATATATTTCGAACAGATGTGTAATAGTGTGTGATAGAGTGGACTTTGTGTTCGTCGCGTTTTGGTGAGTTTTTATTTGCCGTGAAAAACGAAACGAGCCCGGTGGTCGAGGGCGACGTCTCAGAACGCCGGCACACCACCGACGAGAAATCCCGACGAGGAAATAATCGTCGAGAAAACCGCTGCGCACTATTACACGAAGAAAAAGATCGAGGAACATCGTGACAACGAGAAGCCGAAGGAAGAAACACCGGAAGTCAAGGTACGTACGTGCTATCGTACTTTGGGTACTCAACGGTTTAGGGGCTAATTCGATCCAATTGGAATTTAGCTTTGGCACAAGTCGATTCGTGACGCAGCACGAATTGCCAAGGAAGCATCCTTGATAAGGAATCTCTCCGCTCTGTATATTCCAAACGGATTCAAACGTGACAGCGACAAGAATTTCACATACGAATCAGATTAGAATATACCGAGCAGAGAGATTTATCGCCAAGGATGCTTCCTTGGCAATTTGTGCTTCGACACAAATTGGTTCATGCCGAAGCTAGATTCCAATTCGATTCGTGCTTCGGTACAAAGCATATGGAAAATTAGCTCGAATTGGTATTCAGCTTTGGCACGAGTCGATTCGTGACACAGCACAAATTGCTAAGGAAGCACTCTTGGTGAGGAATATCTGCTCAGTATATTTTACATGGATTCAAACGTGAAATCGACGAGGATTTCACGTTCGAATCATATTAGAATATACCGAGCGAAGGGATGTATCGCCAAGGATGCTTCCTTGGCAACTCGTTCTTCGACACAAATTGGTTCATGCCGAAGCTAGATTCCAATTCGATTCGTGCTTCGGTACAAAGCAAATGGAAAATTAGCTCGAATTGGAATTTAGCTTTGGCACGAGTCGATTTGTGACGCAGCACAAATTGCCAAGGAAGCACCCTTGGTGAGGAATATCTCCGCTCAGTATATTTCATACAGATTCAAACGTGAAATCGACGAGGATTTCACGTTCGAATCAGATTAGAATATAGGAAGCGAAGGGATGTATCGCCAAGGATGCTTCTTTGTCAATTTGTCCTTCGACACAAATTGGTTCGTGCCGAAGCTAAATTTCAATTCGATTCGTGTATCGGCACGAAACGAAAAAATTAATCAAAGGAATTCGCACATATTAATTTTCGTTGCATTCCAGCAATCCAAACTTCAACCTCATAGCCTCTCCGCTGAACGCAGAGAACTATCGTAAATTTAATCCTGGAACTGAGTATGCAATATTTTGGCTAATTATGTTAGTTTTAGAAGTCAAGTATGGGGTGAAATTTCGAAACAATTTTGAAAAAATATAGAAAAGGGTTTGAGGGTGAAATTTCGAAACAATTTTGAAAAAATATAGAAAAGGGTTTTTTTTTCGTGTTTCCGACCATAATTTTTATATATTACTCCAAAAAATTAAAGGAACAGAACATTTCTTCATATTTTTAAGTGTTTTTTGAAGCGCCGTATCTATGTGAAAAATGATCGCATCGAGATGAAAAAAAGCCTTTGAAGCTTCAAGTTTCTAGTTTGGAGATTTTTTGGCAAAGTTTTTTTGTGAGCTGAGGTTATTGCGCAATCATATAAAATAGCTGAGGAAAAAAATTGCCAAATTTATGTTTTTTTCTCAAGGGTTCACGGGCTAGGTAATTTTTTTCCACGTAACTCAATTTATAGGTCAGTTAGCTTGTAGATTCAGCTTTAATTTGGTTTTTTGTCTCTACATCAATTTTTTGCTGAAATATCTGACTCTAAATGAAAAAAGATCCTTTGGTCTCTGATCATCGATACCTCAACAACCAATGATCGCAACGGGAATTAAAGGTCAGCTTTGAAAACTGGAATAAATTTCCTATCAGCCCCTTTTGTTCATCTTTGAGAAAAACATTTTTTCACCCTTAACATTAATTTGAAAAAAGGACAAAAAGTTACTTTTTATAGTTTGTCAGTAAATCTACTACTACTTTACAGATATGCAGAGTAATGTTGCCGCGTTTTTTTTTCAGCGTAATGCAGCCCCAACAGCCCTGTTAATTTTCAAATAGATCCATCGAACAGTTTTTCCAGACTGATGTTTTACAGAACAATTAAAGGCACAAGTGTATTGTTCCTGAACATCGTGTAATCATCTTCAAAATGGAAAGACCAATTATCTTCGACTTTTTTCACAACTTTGCACTAGTTTCTTGTTAAATTTAAGAAAAGAAATTCGAAACATTACATTTTTTTAAATTTCTTTTAACTTTGTAAAACATTTCAGGAAACAATACTGACTCATTTTTTACACGATTCGGCCTTTGCGCACTATAATTAACGCACTCATCTTTAATTGCATTAACTAAAAGTTGATAACCCCAAGCTGTATTCAATAGTCGATCTGAGAACATTTATGCGATTAACTCTTAATATTTTCTACGAAGGTTATTAGGGTTCCAGAAAACAGTTTTTTTAAAACTAGGCATGAATAAATATCGATAAAAATTAAAGTTTACAAAAACTTTAGATTCATTTTTTTTATCAAAACGTAGAAAAAAATTACCAATAATAAGATTAGTTTTAAAAAAAACGTTAATTGTTTTTTTCTTCCAAAAAAGATCAGTTTTGAAAGAAAGTGTTTTTTTGTAACCCTAATAACCTTCCCAGAAAATATCGAGAATTAATCTCATACAAGTTCTCAGTTCGACTAGTGAATACAGCTTGGGGGTATCAACTTTTAATTAACGCAATTAAAGATGAGTGAAATTATGTTGCGCAGAGGTCGAATTGTGTAAAAAATAAGTCAGTGTTGTTTCATGAAATGTTTTACAAATTTGAAGAAAAAAAATTGAAATTTTGCGAATTTTTTTCTTTTGAATTTAACAAGCAACTAGTACAAAGTTGTGAAAAAAGTCGAAGGAAATTAGCTTTTTCATTCTGATGATGAGTACACGATGTTTAGGAACAATACATTTCTTGCTCTGTTTTGTAAAACTTTGATGAATCGGTCCGGAAAAACGGTTCGATGGATAAAATTAAAAGTTTACAGGGCTCATGGGGGTACATTAAGCAGAAAAACAACCGGGCAACATTAGTCTTTCCATCAATATTTACAAAGTAGTAGTAAATTTACTGAAAAACCATAAAAAGTAATTTTTTCGTCCTTTTTCAAATTATTATTAATGGTGACAAAAATGTTTTTTTTTTCTAAAAAAACAACAAAAGGGTCTTGTAGGAAATTTATTCAAGTTTTCAAAGCTGCCCGTGCGATTATTGGTTGCTGAGATATCGATGATCGAAGACAAAAGGATCTTTTTCATTCAAAGTCGGATATCTTAACAAACATTGACGTAGAGAAACAAAAAAACCAAATTGAAGCTAAATAAACAAGCTAACTGACCTATACATGTGTTTAACTGAAATAACATTCTCGAGCGCGTGGACCCTTGAAAAAAAAACAAAAAATTTGGAAACAAATTTTCTCTCGCTATTTTTTATCATTGCACGATAACAGTAGCCCACAAATTTGTTTTGCTGACAGATCTCGAAACTAGAAACATGAAGCTTCATGATGCTTTATTTCATCTCGATGCGACAATTTTTCACACACTTGAAAAAACACTTTGAAAAATTGAAGAAATTTCTGTTCCTTCAATTCTTTGGAGTAGTCTATAAAAAGTGATATATTTGTTCAAGGGCAGTCGTTTAAGTGACAAAGACGGCCCGCAGCATCATGATCTTTGGTTTTTTCAGCAAAATCGTAATACGAGGAGCTCAAGTCGACCGGCACGATTGATTATCTCCTCAAGCGTGGAAGTAATTACAGGAATGAAGTGAGGAAAATATCCCCGGAGGGCGTTAACATTATTTTCTATTGTGTCTGTGACAACGAGTGCAACAAAGGATGTGCCCTCCTAAAGCCTAAGAGAAAATATGTGCTCTACGGCTCGAGCAACGTCGTGACCAGCGCAATGCAGAGTTTCTTCGCCGTTCCCTGGTGGACTATGGACAAAACATTTCCGATGAAACTTTTCGAGGAGAATAAGCCACTGTCCGGGCTGAATCTCCGTCGTCTGATGCATCGGCACCGTACCCCTGCCTTCGGGAGGCGAGCGGTGGATAAAGAGTATAAAAATCGTGGTCGAGGTATTTGTTTGAATTTATTAAAACGGATGGTAAGATGTCACCACCTTTCCACAGGGCAAGTCTTTAGCAACTCGGGAAGCCTACATTTGAATTGTAAGAAATTATTGAAAACTTTCAATTCTGGGAAAGTCAGCATTTTATTTCAAATTCGTTGAGGTCAAAATGACGCAGTGTGTCAAGGAAGGAGGACACCACCGTAACTGCCCATTTTCGACCGTTTTCTTTAGATTTTTTTTAAAGAAAGCAATAAAATACATGATCAAAAAAACTTTTAGGCCTTATTAGGTATATATTGAAGTATGTCAAAAGAATAGAAAATCGCGGTGCACCAGTTGCTATAGCACTACTGGTTTTCAGTCAACCCTCTCCATGCCGTTGAAGTTTGCATCGTTGGGACGCAACGAAAGCTCTTGCTCACATTTTATTTTTTATATTTTATTGTTATAGAAAATCTTTTTTTTAAAGATTTATATTGTAGATCGCTAAATAAACATCTTACAAAACGGTTAGAAGATTTTTGTTAGCAAAGTTTACCAAAATAAATTAAAGGAATTCACAAATATTAATTTTCGTTGCGTTCCAACGCGGAACGCAGTAGAACTATCGTGAATGTAATCCTGGAGCTAAGAGTGGAAAATTTTCGTTAATTATGTTAGTTTTAGAAGTCAAGTACGGGGAGAAATTTCAAAGTAATTTTTTTAAAAATAGTAACGAGTTTGAAAAAAAGTTCGTGTTTTCGACCATAATTTTCATATACTACTCCAAAGAAATAAAGGAACAGAAAATTTCTTCATTTATTTGAGTGTTTTTCTGAAGCGCTGTATCTATGTGAAAAATGGTCGCATCGAGATAAAAAAAAGCCTTTGAAGTTTCTAGTCTTGTGATATTTTGGTAACATTTTTTGTGAGCTGCGGTTATCACGCAATCATAAGAAAAAGCGGAGGAAAAAACTGCCAAATTTATTTGTTTTTTTTCAAGGGTTCACGGGGTAGGCAATTTTTTGCCACGTAACTCAATGTATAGGTTAGGTAGCTTGTTGAATCAGCTTAAATTTGGTTTTTTGTTTCTCTACATCAATTTTATTGCTGAGATATCCGACTTTAAATGAAAAAAGATCCTTTTGTCTTTGATCATCGATATCTCAGCAACCATTGATCGTAACGGGAATTGTAGGGCAGCTTTGAAAACTTGAATAAATTTCCTACCAACCCCTTTTGTTGATCTTTGAGAAAAACATTTACTCACCCTTAACATTCATTTGAAAAAGGACAAAAAGTGACTTTTTATAGTTTGTCAGTGAATCTACTACTACTTTACAAATATTGATGGAAGGACTAATGTTGCCGCGTTTTTTTTTCAGCGTAATGTAGCCCAAATAGCCCTAATAATGTTCAAATTGATCCATTGAACCGTTTTTGCGGACTGATTGATTAATGTTTTACAGAACAATGGAAGGCACAAGTGTATTGTTTCTAAACACCGTGTAATCATCATCAAAATGGAAAGACCAATTGTCTTCGACTTTTTTCACAACTTTGCACTAGTATCTTGTTATATTTAAGAAAAAAATTAAAAAATTCAGTTTTTTGAAAAATATTTCTTTTAATTTTGTAACTCATTTCAGGAAACAATACTGACTGATTTTTTACCCGATCCGGCTTTTGCGCACTATAATTTCACTCGTGTTTAATTGCATTAATTAAAAGTTGGTAACCCCAAGCTGTATTCAATAGTCGATCTGAGAACATTTATGCGATTAACTCTTGATATTTTCTACGAAGGTTATTAGGTTTCCAGAAAACAGTTTTTTTTAAACTAGGCATGACCAAAAATAAAAAAAGTTGAAGTTTACAACAACTTTAGATTCATTTTTTTTAACAAAACGTAGAAAAAAATTACCAAATAAAATATTAGTTAAAAAAACTGTTAATTGGTTATTTCTAAAAAAAAGAGATCAGTTTTGAAAAAAAGTGTTTTATTTGTAACCCTAATGACCTTCGCAGAAAATATCGAGAATTAATCTCATACAAGTACTCTGATCGACTAGTGAATACAGCTTGGGGGTATCAACTTTTAATTGATGCAATTAAAGATGAGTGAAATTATGGTACGCAAAGATCGAATCGTGTGAAAAATGAGTCAGTATCGTTTCCTGAAATGCTTTGCAAAAAAATGAAAAGTTTTCGAATTTTGTTTACTCGAATTTAACAAGCAACTAGTGCAAAGTTGTGAAAAAAGTCGAAGAAAATTGGTTTTTCCAGTCTGATGATGATTACACGATGTTTAGGAACAATACACTTCTTCCTTTATTTTTGTAAAACTTTGATAAATCGGCCCGGAAAAATGGTTCGATGGATCAAATTGAAAATGTACAGGGCTATTGGGGGTATATTAAGCAGAAAAACAACCGGGCAACACTAGTCTTTCCACCAATATTTGCAAAGTAATAGTACATTTACTGAAAAACCATAAAAAGTAATTTTTTCGTCCTTTTTCTAATTAATATTAATGGTGAAAAAAATGTTTTTTTTTCTAAAGAATCAACGAAAGAGTCGTGTAGGAAATTTATTTCAGTTTTCAAAGCTGCCCGTGCGATCATTGGTTGCTGAGATATCGAAGATCGAAGACAGGATTTTTTTACATTTAAAGTCGGATATGTCAGCAAAACATTGACGTAGAGAGACAAAAGCACCAAATTGAAGCTGAATAAACAAGCTAACTGTCCTATACATGGATTTAACCGGAATAACATTCTTGCGCACGTGGAGCCCTTAAAAAAAACCAAAAAAATTGTAAACAAATTTTCTCTCGCTATTTTTTATTATTGCGCGATAATAGGAGCTCACAAATTTGTTTTGCCCACAGATCTCGAAACTAGAAACTTGAAGCTTCATAATGCTTTTTTTCATCTCGATGCGACCATTTTTCACATTGATACAACGCTTCAAAAAATACTTTGAAAAATTGAAGAAATTCGATTGGTCGATTGGACGAAAATTGTTCGAGTTCTGCTGAATCCCGATTTCGAAAATGTGGTTTGGAGAAAAACGTGTGTAAAGTCAACGGTTTGACGATAGAGCTGAAGAAGTTTTGTTTCCGTAATCTAATGCCACATTTTGGTCGAAAATAAAACTATTTTTAGTCGGTGAATTTCTCCCCATAGATAATAGGCTTAAAAGAGTTGAGAATTGCGACTACCGGCATGGCATCGCCGAAGACGCTTTTCAGCGCCGAAACTCCCCTATAAAAATAGCTCGAAAACCACTTTAAAACTGTTTTTTTTTCGGCTATAAACGAATATTCATCATATTTTTGGAGGTTATAAGGATTTTTTAAGTGTTTCCGAAAAAATGATTTTTCGAAAATTTTCCACCGGTGTCCTCCTTTAACCATATCGCGATCGTAAAATTTCACCGCTCTTCTGTAGGGCGAGACTCCTGTGATCGTCATTGTTAGAAAATTCGATCCTTGGAGGAAGCTGCCGAAGATAAATCCCGGCAGAAAGAAAAAATTCTAAACGTATTTATTTTAGCAATAATTATAAAATTTCACCACTCTTTCGCAGAGTGAGACCCGGTCGATCTCGTTCGCTCGCGAATTTGGTCGGCCGCGGACAACCTGCCGAAGATAAGCCATGGCAGAGAAAAAAATGGCGAACGCAATTGTTTAAACAAAGAGCATTGTAAAATTTTTTCAGTAACCAAGGATTTTTTAAAAGTTTTTCCAACAAAATGATTTTTCAAAAATTTTACACCGATGACCTCTAAACAATTCGCCATAGTAAAATTTTACCGCTCTTCTGTAGAGCGAGACTCCTCCGATCGTCATTGCTAGAAAATTCGATCTTTGGAGAAACCTGCCGAAGACGAATTCTGGCAAAGAGAAAAAGTGCTAAACGATTTTTTTTAGCATAATTAGTAATAATTTAGTAATAATAACATTTTACCACTCTTTCGCAGAGTGAGACCCGGTCGATCTCGTTCGTTCGCGAATTTGGTCGGCCGCGGACAACCTGCCGAAGATAAGCCATGGCAGAGAAAAAAATGGCGAACGCAATTGTTTAAACAAAGAGCATTGTAAAATTTGTTAAGTTACCAAGGATATTTGAAAAGTGCTTCCTATAAAACAATTTTTCGAAAATTTTACACCGATGACCTCTAAACAAGTCGTGATAGTAAAATGTTACCGCCCCTCTGTAGAGCGAGACTTCTCCGATCGTCATTGCTAGAAAATTCGATCTTTGGAGAAACCTGCCGAAGATGAATTCCGGCAGAGAGAAAAAATGCTAAACGATTTTTTTTTGCAAAATTAGTAATAATTTAGCAATAATAACATTTTACCACTCTTTCGCAGAGTGAGACCCGGTCGACGTCGTTCGCTCGCGAATTTAGTCGGCCGCGGACAACCTGCCGAAGATAAGCCATGGCAGAGAAAAAAATGCCGATCGCAATTGTTTAAATAAAGAGCATTGTAACATTCTTAAGTTTCCAAGGATTTTTGAAAAGTGCTTCCAACAAAACGATTTTTCGAAAGTTTTACACCGATGACCTGTAAACAATTCGCGATAGTAAAATTTTACCGCTCTTCTGTAGAGCGAGACTTCTCCGATCGTCATTGCTAGAAAATTCGATCCTTGGAGAAACCTGCCGAAGATGAATTCCGGCAGAGAGAAAAAATGCTAAACGTATTTTTTTTGCAGTAATAACAAAATGTTACCACTCTTTCGCAGAGTGAGACCCGGTCGATCTCGTTCGCTCGCGAATTTGGTCGGCCGCAGACAACCTGCCGAAGATAAGCCATGGCGGAGAAAAAAATGCCGATCGCAATTGTTTAAACAAAGAGCATTGTAAAAGTTTACAACTCTTTTGTAGAGTGAGTCTCGAGCGATCTCGGTTGTGACTCGAGATTTTAGCAGAGATCAAATTCGTCGACGATGAGCGACACCGAGATGCGGAATAGTCTTCGAGCTTATTTGTTTAAATTAATTAAAAAAGAATGGGGAAATGCTAGCACCCTTCCACCATACGACTCTCTAGCAAACTCCGTTTGCTAGAAAGTTCAACCATAAAGAAATTTCCACCGATGACCGCCGTCGACAAAAAAAAATCGTTTCGAGGGCATTTGTTTAAACAATGCGCGATCGCAAAATTTCACCGCTCTTCCGTAGAGCGAGGTTAGCCATCTCGATTGTTCGAGAAGCTGACCAGCAAAAATGCTGGCAAATATGAACCCTGGCAGAGATAAAAATGCTGACCGCATTTGTTTAAATAATGACCATTGTAAAATTTTACCACTCTTTTCTAGAGTGAGTTTCGAGCAATTTCGGTCGCTCGAAATTCTGGCAGGGATTGATATCGTTAACGATAAGCGGCATCGATGTTACAAATTGTGCTCGAGCTCATTTGTTTAAATGAATATGAAAAAGTATGGGAAAATGCCTAAGTTGGTTGTGGCCGTCGTCGAAAAAAAAATCGATTCGATGGCTGCAACAAAGGCTGCAAAAAATGCAACAAAGTTTCACCGCTCTCCTGCCGAGCGAGCGCATACTTCCAATACAAGCGTACGATGGTCGCTACGCATAGTTGTGTGAATTGTGTGATACACACAGATTGTAAGGTGCTTGCGTACGACCGCACGGCGTGCGAGAATGTATTCGTTCTTTCTCCACATACGGTCGGCGCGGCGTAGCAAACACAATACACACACACGCGCGCGCGCGCGCTCAGCGATCGCCGTCTGTTTGGCTTCGACTCTTCGTCCTAATGCGAAGCATCGAGACCGAATTCGCGATTGCTGCGCTGTCCGTCGGTAGCGACTCGTAGCTAAAAACTACGAGATCTGCGCTATCGACGTAACGAGAGGCCGCGTCGAAATGTTCTGGCGTGTGGCACATGGCCTTAAGGGAATGACGAACACGCTCTGGGCCACCTCGAAATTTTAAAATCCAATTTCTCCCAAACCATCGAACCGATTGGGATGAAATTTATTGTGTGTACTCAGGAGGCTTGCTCTAAGAGGAACATGCTCGGCATTTTCCGAAATTTTGAAAAAATTTGTGCAGATTGTGTTTACCATGGGAGAAATTTCGAGCTACAATCCATTGTATTGCACTTTCACAAATTTGCCGAGCATAAGACTGTGAAGCGGTGAAAAGTACACATTTTGAGCTTTGTTTCATCGATTTTCATGAAAAAATGGCAGAGAAATTGGATTTCGAAATTTTTCACATAAATGTGACAAAAGTGTACCACCAGAGCGCAAAATCTTGACCACCGCAGTTCAGCGATTTTCTCACAGGCGGCGCAGCGGCTCGCATTGCTCGTTTTTACCGACTG
Organism: Ophion obscuratus; assembly: GCA_964007375.1. Lineage (NCBI taxonomy): Eukaryota > Metazoa > Arthropoda > Insecta > Hymenoptera > Ichneumonidae > Ophion > Ophion obscuratus. Next base: position 16,942,455 of record OZ023316.1, on the reverse strand, counting down.
CGGTCGCGTCCTTCCCAAGTATCAATATATTTTTTGACAGGTCGGAAGCAACAGCTGTAATCTCGAATGTCTGTTTCGTTTGATGATTTATTGTCGTCTCATGGTTTATAACGTTTGTTGATAAGGTGTTGTGTTTTGTGGCAGTGTGCTAACGCCATAAAAAAATGATGTTTTGCAATTTCATGCGATCGGCGGCCCGGCCCTGCACAATGAGTCAGCCAATGTCTCCGAACATGATATACACAACACTCACGGACACACACACATATATATCGAGCGATGCGATTGTATGAGCCGCTCATCAGCGAATCACGCGGCCGCAGGTTCAAATCCGAGTCGCATCACTTTTGGCGTGAAATTTTTTTCAGACAACTAATTCGGCCGCAAGGCCGAAAGGCAGAGGGAGGGGGGATAGTCGAATAAAGAAGTTGAGGCAAGTCGGGTCACATAAAAAGGGGGAGGTCTCGGCAGAGATGCAACAAAGTAAGACATCTATATAGATTATTTCACGGTGGTTAGATTTCTGGTGGGACATTGGAAGCCATGTAAACAATGAGAAAGTCGAAAACAGTAAAGGGCTAAACGAAGGAGAAAGAAAGGAAGAAGGATGAACCGAGGAAACAGTGGGGTCGGGTAAAAGCGTAAAGGCGCTTACCCTCGAGGAAAAATACACATAAAAAAATTGATATTATTTTTTATTGCTTATTTTTTAAGTCTTATTTTTTATCTACTACATTATATTTTCACAATTTGGTGAGCATAAGCCTCTGATGCGTGAAAAAATACACATTTTGAACTTCGTTTCATCTATTTGGATGAAGAAATGGCGGAGAAATCGGATTTCGAATTTTTTATATAAGTTTGACGAAAGTGTACCTCCAAGGCACAAATGCTAGCGATTTTCTCACAGGTGGCGCAGCGGCTCAGGTTTTCCGTTCTCACCGCCTGCGCTCGCATCTTTCCGACGTAACAATAGATGTTGATAGGCTGACAGCGACGGCCATAATCTTGGACGTTTGTTCAGTACGGTGATTTATTAGAGCTATGACTCATTACATTCATGTTGCAGCGCGCTTCCAGAAGTCACAAAAGAATAATGTAATCCTAAAATTCCATGCAATCAGCGGCTCCGGCTCTGCATACCGCGATTTGGCGCATGCGCTGCACGCATATCCGCGAAGAGTAGCAAGTGCCGGTAAGCCCGCCATTACTTTTACAAACGCGTAATCTCGGAACATTGTTTCCGTCAAAACATTTCGCGATCGGCCCGTAAAATAGTGGCTAGGTGTTAAATTCGCGTGAAATTCACAAAAAATTGTGCGTTTGATTTCGCGTTCGATTGTGCGTTTGGTGAATCGATAGTGCGTTTGGTGAATTTGGATATCCCACCGCATCTATACACCAAAGAAGAAACCAAGAAAGAAACAAAGGAAGGAAGAAAGGAAGGGAAAAAATAATTTATATTCCAGCCGCCGAAAAGGAGGAATCAACAAAAAGGTAAGAGTGCGGAAATTTATTTATCTTTATGCACAATTGCCCAATCAATCCACCATTCCGCTGAGAAGTGTCTCTCAGATACTTTCGCTGAAATCTCAGCGCAGAGTTTTATAGACTCAGCGAAATGGCAACTATCTGACGCAAGTATCTGCGCCAGATCCTTGCCTTTCCGCTGAGTCTATAAACCTCTCCGCTAAGATTTCAGGGCAAGTCTTAGCGGAGAGGTTTATAGACTCAGCGAAATGGCAACTATCTGACGCAAGTATCTGCGCCAGATCCTTACCTTTCCGCTGAGTCTATAAACCTCTCCGCTAAGATTTCAGCGCAAGTCTTAGCGGAGAGGTTTATAGACTCAGCGAACTGGCAACTATCTGACGCAAGTATCTGCGCCAGATCCTTGCCTTTCCGCTGAGTCTATAAACCTCTCCGCTAAGATTTCAGCGCAAGTCTTAGCGGAGAGGTTTATAGACTCAGCGAAATGGCAACTGTCTGACGCAAGTATCTGCGCCAGATCCTTGCCTTTCCGCTGAGTCTATAAACCTCTCCGCTAAGATTTCAGCGCAAGTCTTAGCGGAGAGGTTTATAGACTCAGTGAAATGGCAACTATCTGACGCAAGTATCTGCGCCAGATCCTTGCCTTTCCGCTGAGTCTATAAACCTCTCCGCTAAGATTTCAGCGCAAGTCTTAGCGGAGAGGTTTACAGACTCAGCGAAATGGCAACTATCTGACGCAAGTATCTGCGCCAGATCCTTGCCTTTCCGCTGAGTCTATAAACCTGTCCGCTAAGATTTCAGCGCAAGTCTTGGCGGAGAGGTTTATAGACTCAGCGAAATGGCAACTCTCTGACGCAAGTATCTGCGCCAGATCCTTGCCTTTCCGCTGAGTCTATAAACCTCTCCGCTAAGATATCAGCGCAAGTCTTAGCGGAGAGGTTTACAGACTCAGCGAAATGGCAACTATCTGACGCAAGTATCTGCGCCAGATCCTTGCCTTTCCGCTGAGTCTATAAACCTCTCCGCTAAGATTTCAGCGCAAGTCTTAGCAGAGAGGTTTATAGACTCAGCGGAATAGCAAGGATCTGGCGCAGATACTTGCGTCAGATATTTGCCATTCCGCTGAGTCTATAAAATTCTGCGCTGAGATTTCAGCTAAAGTATCTGAGATAGACACTTGTAAGCGGGATGGTGCATTGGTAGGGAAAGTCTATCGCTGGATTCAAAGCGAAAGGCTTTTCCTATCAATGCACCATTCAGCTGACAAGTGTCTATCTCTCATACTTTCGTTGAATCTCAACGGAGAGTTTTATAGACTCAGCGGAATGGCAAATATCTTACGCAAGTATCAAGTATCAAATAAATAAATTAAATTTATTAAATTACATAATTAAATAAATTAAAAAATAAAATTGAATTTATAATTTCATTTAATTTATTTCAAAAATATTTTATTTAATTTAATCATTTATTTTAATAATATTAAATAATTTAATTATTTTCTTATTTAATTAAATTATATTGGTTATTTTTTTCTCCGTACAAAAAATTAAATATCCCAGCGAAAAAAAGCGAAAGAAACCCGTGAATTTCTCGATAAAACAAAACATCACAATCAAGCGAAAAAAAAATCGGGCGAAAAAAAAACAAAACTAAAAGTCGCAGTACCCATTTTAAAAAATCTCACTGAACGGCGAGATGGCTATTATTCGAAGTCCGGCGCGCGAGTTTACGAAGTCCAAAAAATTCTAATAGAGCAACATTTCCAAAATGACGTTACCAGCTAACAAAAAAAAATAAAAAAAGTAAAACGAAAATGCAAAATACAACTAGCTTTTTCCTCTTCGAAACCGCGTTTGATAAATTAGTTCAATAAATTTTTCCCCAGGATATATAATTTGACGTCCGGAAGGAAAAATTAAAGGATGCCTAATAGGGATTTGATGAAGGCTGTATAAATATATACAGGGTGGATCAGTAACTATTAGCACGTTTAAACGTAATAATTTATGACGCTGAAGCTGGCAGACAGACCTAGCAGACGCGCGTCGCCCGAACCCAGTACATTTTTATCGTGGCTGTACGCGCTCGGGTCGCAGCGTAGCGAGGCAGCATAGGGCCTACCCCCACCACTTAGCCGCTCGTGAATGAGCCGCATATATCCGTCTGGCGGAAATAATGTTTTTTTTTTGCTTAACAACAACCGTCACGGGGATGAATCATGGGTCCATCGTTTCGTCTATTCATATAGATTAAGCATGTAAATCGCCAAGTCGCAATTGCCATGCGTGTTGACGACAGACGACTTTAAACAAAAATTTTGTTCGAGTACGGAGACTCGAATGGCGGATAACTTTTTTTATTCTTAATTAACAAAAGCCGTCACCGGGATGAAACATGGGGGGATCGATTCGGCGAAGTATATAGAATGAGCACGTAAATAGAAAAAGTCGCTACTGTCATGCGTGTTAGCAGCAGACGGCCTTTTTTGAGATTTTTCGTGCGAGTAAGGAGGCGCGATTCGCGAATAACAATTTTTTAATTAACTTAACAAAGTCGGCCACAGGACAAATCATAGGTACATCGATTCGTCTCATTATAAACAATGAGCAGCTGAATTAAAAAAGTGGCCGCTGTCATGCAGGTTGGCAGCAGACGACCTTTTGTGAATGAAATCGTGCGAGTAAGGAGGCGCAATTCGCGAATAACAATTTTTTAATTAACTTAACAAAGTCGGCAACGGGATAAACCATAGGTCAATCGATTCGTCTCATTATAAACAATGGGCAACTGGAATTTAATCGTGCAAGTAAGGAGGCGCGATTCGCGAATAACACTTTTTTAATTAACTTAACAAAGTCGGCTACGGGACAAATCATAGGTCAATCGATTCGTCTCATTATAAACAATGAGCAGCTGAATTAAAAAAGTAGCTGCTGTCATGCAGGTTGGCAGCAGACGACCTTTTGTGAATTTAATCGTGCGAGTAAGGAGGCGCGATTCGCCAATAACAATTTTTTAATTGACTTAACAAAGTCGGCCACGGGATAAACCATAGGTCAATCGATTCGTCTCATTATAAACAATGAGCAGCTGAATTAAAAAAGTGGCCGCTGTCATGCAGGTTGGCAGCAGACGACCTTTTGTGAATGAAATCGTGCGAGTAAGGAGGCGCAATTCGCGAATAACAATTTTTTAATTAACTTAACAAAGTCGGCAACGGGATAAACCATAGGTCAATCGATTCATCTCATTATAAACAATGGGCAACTGGAATTTAATCGTGCGAGTAAGGAGCCGCGATTCGCGAATAACAATTTTTTAATCAACTTAACAAAGTCGGCCACGGGACAAATCATAGGTCAATCGATTCGTCTCATTATAAACAATGAGCAGCTGAATTAAAAAAGTAGCTGCTGTCATGCAGGTTGGCAGCAGACGACCTTTTGTGAATTTAATCGTGCGAGTAAGGAGGCGCGATTCGCCAATAACAATTTTTTAATTGACTTAACAAAGTCGGCCACGGGATAAACCATAGGTCAATCGATTCGTCTCATTATAAATAATGAGCAGCTGAATTTAAAAAGTAGCTGCTGTCATGCAGGTTGACAGCAGACGACCTTTTGTGAATTTAATCGTGCGGCCAGCACGACTCTTTTCGCGAAAAACAATTTATTTTTGTTAATGAACAAATGCCGTCACCGGGATGAAACATAGGGGGATCGATTCGGCTAATTATTTAGAGTTAGTACGTAAATAGAAAAAGTCCTACTGTAATGCGGGTTGGCAGCAGAAGACCCTTTTTGAGATTTTTCGTGCGACTAAGGGGGCGCGATTCGCGAGTAACAATCTTTCAATTACTTTAAAAAAATCGTCGCCGGGATAAAATATAGGTCAATCGATTTGTCTTATTATAAAGAATAAACAGCTAGATCGAAAAAGTAGCTGTTGTCATACAGGCTGGTAGCAGACGGCCATTTATAAGTTCTATGGTAGGAGCAGCGCGGCTCGGTTGATGGAGAACTATTTTTTTCTGGTTAACTAATCAAAACCGTCTCCGGGACAAGTCATAGGTCGATCGATTCGTCTTGGCATAGCGAATGAAGCATAAATAGCGAAAAGTCGCTATTTTCATGCATGCTCGTAGCAGACGGCCTTTAACGAATTTCATCGTAAGGGTAGCGAGGTCCACATCACGAATAACAATTCTTTTAATTAACAAAAGCTGTCACCGGGAGAAATGATAGATGGATCGATTCGTTTGGGCATAACGAACTAGGCATAAAAATCGCCAAGTCGCTCTTGTCGTGCGTGCTAACAGCGCATAGACACATTATTTTTATCATGTGGGTAGAGGTCCGCTTCGCGGTGACTATTTTTTTTGTTAACTAACAAAAGCCGTCATCGGGCGAAATCATAGATGGATCGATTCTTCGGGGCCTAACGAACTAGGCATAAAAATCGCCAAGTCGCTATTGTCATGCGTGCTCACAGCACAAAGACTTACATGATTTTTATCATGCGGGTAGAGATCCGCTTCGCGGATAACTTTTTTTTTGTGAACTAACAGAAGCCGTCACCTGGAGAAATCATAGATGGATCGATTCGTCTCGGTATTACGAACTAGGCATTCGCGAATCGCGCCTCCTTACTCGCACGATTAAATTCACAAAAGGTCGTCTGCTGCCAACCTGCATGACAGCAGCTACTTTTTAAATTCAACTGCCCATTGCTTATAATGAGACGAATCGATTGACCTATGGTTTATCCCGTGGCCGACTTTGTTCAGTTAATTAAAAAATTGTTATGCGCGAATCGCGCCTCCTTACTCGCACGATTAAATTCACAAAAGGTCGTCTGCTGCCAACCTGCATGACAGAAGCTACTTTTTAAATTCAGCTGCCCATTCTTTATAATGAGACGAATTGATTGACCTATGGTTTATCCCGTGGCCGACTTTGTTAAGTTAATTAAAACATTGTTATTCGCGAATCGCACCTCCTTACTCGCACGAAAAATCTCAAAAAAAGGCCGTCTGCTGCTAATACGCATGACAGTAGCGACTTTTTCTATTTACGTGCTTATTCTATATACTCCGCCGAATCGATCCCCCTATGTTTCATCCCGGTGACGGCATTTTTTCATTAACAATAATAAATTGTTTTTCGCCAAAAGAGTCGTGCTGGCCGCACGATTAATATCACAAAAGCTCGTCTGCCGCTAACCAGCATGACAGCTGCTACTTTTTAAATCCAGCTGCTTATTGTCTATAATGAGACGAATCGATTGACCTATGATTTATCCCGGGGCCGACTTTGTTAAGTTAATTAAAACATTGTTATTCGCGAATCGCGCCTCCTTACTCGCACGAAAAATCTCAAAAAAGGCCGTCTGCTGCTAACACGCATGACAGTAGCGACTTTTTCTATTTACGTGCTCATTCTATATACTTCGCCGAATCGATCCCCCCATGTTTCATCCCGGTGACGGCTTTGGTTAATTAAGAATAAAAAAAGTTATCCGCCATTCGGGTCTCCGTACTCGAACAAAATGTTTGTTTTAAGTCGTCTGCCGTCAACACGCATGACAATTGCGACTTGACGATTTACATGCTTAATCTATATGAATAGACGAAACGATCGACCCATGATTCATCCCCGTGACGGTTCTTGTTAAGCAAAAAAAAAACATTATTTCCGCCAGACGGATATATGCGGCTCATTGACGAGCGGCTAAGTGGTGGGGGTAGGCCCTATGCTACCTCGCTACGCTGCGACCCGAGCGCGTACAGCCACGATAAAAATATACTGGGTTCGGGCGGCGCGCGTCTGCTAGGTCTGTCTGCCAGCTTCAGCGTCATAATAATTTTATTTACTACCGAAACTGTAAGTATTATTGCCTCTCTGTACTTCCTACGACCTTCGATGACCTCGTGTCATAGGTCGTTTAACTCGTTTTAAGCTCCTCTATCATGATGCGGACAAAAAAACATACCGATCCATTTTTAAAAATGAAGTCGACCTTGAAATGTCCGAACTACTTCCGGCTGCAAAAAAACTATTATCGTTATCGGATGGCCCCTTTCGTACTGTGCTATTTCATTTCGACAAATATTTCTGGGAACCTCATAGTTTCGAAGATATCCAAGGTGCTAATAGTTATTGATCCACCCTTTATATATATATATATATATATATATATATATATATATATATATATATATAACATAAAAAATAACATTTAAGTAATTCGTATTTAAATTCAAGCAACGGCCTCTTCCCTGCATATCGGTGTCGTGTACTCTCGACTAATTAATTATTACTAAGTATGTGACAATCCATAAAATTGGCGCGAGCTCTTCGAAGTCTTAAAGCGTCGCAAAGCGTTTTTTTGTTTTTTCTATCGTAGGAATCTTTTAGCGACAACGAAATATCTATATTTACGAGGGTGAAAACGATAAACGAGAGTAGAAATCGATCGCATTATTTATCGATGGTTTGTTCGATACTGGGAAGCCTAATGGTATTTGGCAGTCTCGGAAGCAAAACTTTACCAAAAAGAAAAAAGGAAGAAAAAATGACGCGATCTCTTTCGAAGGCGAGACTAACAATCTAGTAATTTAAATAATAATAAACCATTTCCCATATACGCGTGACTCGATAATCTTGGACGACGAAAAGCTTGGGCTGGCAAAAACGAAATGACAAGCAAGATCACGAGAAATGTAATAACAATAATTATCCGGGATCCAAACGAGTCTGGTGAGAAAAACTGGTAATATAACTATGTTAAAACATATATTACGTTTAAACAAAAAAAAAAAAATATATATATATATATATGTAGATTTACATGGCGTTTGATTAATTTTTCGTTAAAATGTTATCGGGTTACGTGGCCATTTCGTCGTTATTCCCTATCTCCCCATAGGGTTATCAGGCCACCTCGTTTTTCTCCTCCCACCGCGAGCGGGTTACCTGGCCACTTCGTCGTTATTCCCTATTTGCCCATCGGGTTACCTGGCCACCTCGTTTTACCCTCCCCTTTCCGCGATCGGGTTACCTGGCCACTGCGTCGTTATTCCCTATCTTCCCATAGGGTTATCAGGCCACCTCGTTTTTCTCCTCCCTCCGCGATCGGGTTACCTGGCCACTTCGTCGTTATTCCCTATTTGCCCATCGGGTTACCTGGCCACCTCGTTTTTGTCCTCCCTCCACGATCGGGTTACCTGGCCACTTCGTCGTTATTCCCTATCTCCCCATCGGGTTATCAGGCCACCTCGTTTTTCTCCTCCCTCCGCGATCGGGTTACCTGGCCACTTCGTCGTTATTCCCTATTTGCCCATCGGGTTACCTGGCCACCTCGTTTTTGTCCTCCCTCCACGATCGGGTTACCTGGCCACTTCGTCGTTATTCCCTATCTCCCCATCGGGTTACCTGGCCACCTCGTTTTTCTCCTCCTTCCGCGATCGGGTTACCTGGCCACTTCGTCGTATTCCCTATCTCCCCATCGGGTTACCTGGCCACCTCGTTTTTCCTCCCCATACCGCGATCGGGTTACCTAGCCACTTCGTCGTTATTCCCTATCTCCCCATCGGGTTACCTGGCCACCTCGTTTTTGTCCTCCCTCCACGATCGGGTTACCTGGCCACTTCGTCGTTATTCCCTATCTCCCCATCGGGTTACCTGGCCACCTCGTTTTTCTCCTCCTTCCGCGATCGGGTTACCTGGCCACTTCGTCATATTCCCTATCTCCCCATCGGGTTACCTGGCCACCTCGTTTTTTCCTCCCCATACCGCGATCGGGTTACCTGGCCACTTCGTCGTTATTCCCTATCTCCCCATCGGGTTACCTGGCCACCTCGTTTTTCTCCTCCTTCCGCGATCGGGTTATCTGGCCACTACATCGTTATTCCCTATTTCCCCATCGGGTTATCAGGCCACCTCGATTTTCCTCCCCATACCGCAATCGGGTTACCTGGCCACTTCGTCGTTATTCCCTATTCCCCATCGGGATGCCCCCCTATTCTCCCCTATCTCCCCATCGGGTTACCTGGCCACCTCGTTTTTCTCCTCCTTCCGCGATCGGGTTACCTGGCCACCTCGTTCGTCGTTATTTCCTATCTCCCCATGGGGTTACCTGGCCACCTCGTTTTACCCTCCCCTTTCCGCGATCGGGTTACCTGGCCACTACGTCGTTATTCCCTATTTCCCCATCGGGTTATCAGGCCACCTCGTTTTTCCTCCCCATACTGCGACCGGGTTACCTGGCCACTTCGTCGTTATTCCCTATCTTCCCATCGGGTTACCTGGCCACCTCGTTTTTCTCCTCCCTCCGCGATCGGCTTACCTGGCCACTTCATCGTTATTCCCTATTTGCCCATCGGGTTATCAGGCCACCTCATTTTTCCTCCCCATACCGCGATCGGGTTACCTGGCCAGCTCGTTTTACCCTGCCCTTTCCGCGATTGGGTAACCTGGCCACTTCGTCGTTATTCCCAATCTCCCCATCGGGTTACCTGGCCACCTCGTTTTTCTCCATCTTCCGCGATCGGGTTACCTGGCCACTTCGTCGTTATTCCCTATCTCCCCATCGGGTTACCTGGCCACCTCGTTTTTCTCCTCCTTCCGCGATCGGGTTACCTGGCCACTACATCGTTATTCCCTATCTCCCCATAGGGTTATCAGGCCACCTCGTTCGAATATTGTGCGTATATTATCGTATTTGCTGATACAGTAGAACCTCGTTTATCCGACCTTCGATTTCTGCGTATTATCCGAGGTGTATTCTTATATAAACGCAGAATCTCGGATAAAGCGGAAAAATCGGCTATGCCTATGCGTGGAATAGTCCTATATTGCTACCGTTTTCCGTATTTTCCGAGATTTCACTAATCCGAGGTACATTCACCCCACATTACCTCAGATAAGCGAGGTTCTACTGTATTTGCCATGGAGGCTAGGATGCGTATTCGATTCTCTTCCATCTCTCTTACACGACAACAATACTCAGCTTACGTCTCGAGATCTTAGAGATAGTGGGATGGCGCATCCCTGTTTGACCACATTTTTGTAGCCACTTTGAAATGCACAGATCGGACTCCTCCCACTCTAGCCTCCATGGGAGCGCCGCTAACGTCCGGATTCACTGCTCACCTTACTGCTATAATAAAACAAAATTACTATAGGAATCTAGAAACTATTAGCTTCCTATCATCAGGTTCTCATTGGTGGCAACCATCGGCAACCAGTGGCCAGCGCTCCAGTCGTTCCTTCCAGCGTTGCCAGTTTAGTACAATTGTACTAACAAGGGGACAGTACGGCAGTCGGATTTTTGTAATTTTTCGTACTCATGGTACGCGAAGTTCAGAGCTCGAATATTAATATCCCAAAGCAGTTCGACGCCATATTCAGAAATTTTCGAGAAAATTGACTTTGAAGTTTTCGAGCGCCCTCTTATCCCACAAAGATGCAACGATATTCGAACCGGGCTCGTGGCGTACCCGGTAGCGCTCGAGTCTAGTAATCGCGGGGTCGCGGGTTCGAGTCTCACTTCGAATTCTTTTTTTTTTCATTTTTTTTTAATTCGCATACCTCCGTCATTTAAATATCCCGATAAATTTTTGTTGTATATAATCACATATTATTATATATAATTAATATAATATATCTATATATGTTTATATATGGACAAAATCCATATATAGTTATTTATGTACAAAATTCATTATAGTTATACATAATTATATATTTTCTCATATATGATCATATATTATTTATATATAACAATAGGTGATTATTTATAAAAAAATAAATAAATAATCCCGGGATAAACAAAGGCAAACGATGTACGCAGAACTGTTATTCACAATATCGACGGTTGCCAAAGCAAGCCTTATATTCACATATTTCAACATTTATTCTTCTATTTATATTCCTATTAATCTACAAGGGAGTTTATGTAAATATTATTACTGGATGTTTTTACGTCGCCTATTCGCAATTCCAAGCAAGAGATAATCAAAAATAAGACTTGCATTTATCATTGACAATTATAATTACATATATGTGAATTAGCATAGATTTTATGATTTTTATCCCGGGATTATTTATTTATTTTTTTATAAATAATCACCTATTGTTATATATAAATAATATATGATCATATATGAGAAAATATATAATTATGTATAACTATAATGAATTTTGTCCATATAAAAACATATATAGATATATTATATTAATTATATATAATAATATGTGATTATATACAACAAAAATTTATCGGGATATTTAAATGACGGAGGTATACGAATTAAAAAAAAATGAAAAAAAAAAAAGAATTCGAAGTGAGACTCGAACCCGCGACCCCGCGATTACTAGACTCGAGCGCTACCGGGTACGCCGCGAGCCCGGTTCGAATATCGTTGCATCTTTGTGGGATAAGAGTGCGCTCGAAAACTTCAAAGTCAATTTTCTCGAAAATTTCTGAATATGGCGTCGAACTGCTTTGGGATATTAATATTCGAGCTCTGAACTTCGCGTACCATGAGTACGAAAAATTACAAAAATCCGACTGCCGTACTGTGATTGTGAGACAAGATTGTCGAAACGGGAAGACGAAATGTGCAGCGAAAGGATATTCTGATAGCAGCCGATGGTCGACTCATCTTGGAGACCGAGGCTGCGAGCGTCGAGGGAGAAGCGGAAGACCAGAAGCCGTAGGTAAGTATGAGAAGTCACTTCGCGCGTCCAGGTGAGTGGAAAAATAATATAAATTGGGGAAAAAGTGACTAAAGGAAGCAATACAAGTTCCACTTAAAAATAAATATTTTTAAGTGGAACTTTTTTGAACACTGATTCAATGTTGTATAAACGATTTCAGGTGCCCGAAGCAGCGGTGCTCCAGCGAGGGAATTGGAGGAAACATGATAAACAAGACTTCGGAACTCACCGGAAAGATCAGGACTCACCGGAAAGTTCAGGACTCACCGGAAAGATCAGGACTCATCGGAAAGGATAGGACGCACCGGGAAGGACAGGGCTCACCGGAAAGGAACAAACAGGTTGCGATAGACGTTTGGATTAGGGGGGTGCACTTCGGCACCCCCCACCCAGGTAACGGTTTTAAATATTAATGCAGCGGTGATCGGGTTATCTGGCCACCTCGTTTTTCCTCCCCATACCGCGATCGGGTTACCTGGCCACTTCGTCGTTATTCCCTATCTCCCCATCGGGTTACCTGGCCACCTCGTTTTTCTCCTCCCTCCGCGATCGGGTTACCTGGCCACTTCGTAGTTATTCCCTATCTCCCCATCGGGTTACCTGGCCACCTCGTTTTTGTCCTCCCTCCGCGATCGGGTTACCTGGCCACTTCGTCGTTATTCCCTATCTCCCCATCGGGTTACCTGGCCACCTCGTTTTTCTCCTCCTTCCGCGATCGGGTTACCTGGCCACTTCGTCGTATTCCCTATCTCCCCATCGGGTTACCTGGCCACCTCGTTTTTCTCCTCCTTCCGCGATCGGGTTACCTGGCCACTTCGTCGTATTCCCTATCTCCCCATCGGGTTACCTGGCCACCTCGTTTTTCTCCTCCTTCCGCGATCGGGTTACCTGGCCACTTCGTCGTATTCCCTATCTCCCCATCGGGTTACCTGGCCACCTCGTTTTTGTCCTCCCTCCGCGATCGGGTTACCTGGCCACTTCGTCGTTATTCCCTATTTGCCCATCGGGTTACCTGGCCACCTCGTTTTTCTCCTCCTTCCGCGATCGGGTTACCTGGCCACTGCGTCGTTATTCCCTATCTCCCCATAGGGTTATCAGGCCACCTCGTTTTTCTCCTCCCTCCGCGATCGGGTTACCGGGCCACTTCGTCGTTATTCCCTATTTGCCCATCGGATTACCTGGCCACTTCGTCGTTATTCCCTATCTCCCCATCGGGTTACCTGGCCACCTCGTTTTTCTCCTCCTTCCGCGATCGGGTTTCCTGGCCACTTCGTCGTATTCCCTATCTCCCCATCGGGTTACCTGGCCACCTCGTTTTTCCTCCCCATACCGCGATCGGGTTACCTGGCCACTTCGTCGTTATTCCCTATCTCCCCATCGGGTTACCTGGCCACCTCGTTTTTCTCCTCCTTCTGCGATCGGGTTACCTGGCCACTACGTCGTTATTCCCTATTTCCCCATCGGGTTATCTGGCCACCTCGTTTTTCCTCCCCATACCGCGATCGGATTATCTGCCCACTACCTCATTATTCACTATCCTTCAATCGGCTTATCTGGCCGCTACGTTGTTATTTCCTATCCTTACATCGGGTGATCTGCCTACCTCGTTTTTCTCCCCTTTCCGCCATTGGATTATCTGACCACTACGTCGTTATTTCCTATCACTCTATCGGATTATCCACCCAGTTGTTTTTTTGTTGTGTTATTCTTTTTATCTGGAGGAGGGAGATGGCCCGAATAAATAAATCTCGGACTTCCGTCTGCGGAGGATTTTTCGAACACTTTCTCAATGTTGCATTAGCAATTTCAGATACCCGAAGCAGCGACGCTCCAACGAGGGAATCGGAAAAAACAAGCAGGAGCCATATAGAGGCCTAAAACAAGGATAAAAAAAGGGTCTGCGCAAAGTTCTTCCCCGACACAGAGGGCTTCGCAAGACTCATCGGAAAGGACCAAGCAGATTGCAATAGCTTTGTGGATTAGGGGGGTGCATCTCGGCACCCCCTACCCAGGTAACGGTCTTAAGTCTCAGAATTGCCGCTATCGAGTTATCTGGTCTCACGTCGTTATTCCGTATCAGTCCATTGGTTTATCTAGCCAGCTCGTTTTTCTTCCCCATTCCGCGATCAGCTTATCTGGCCTACTCGTTTTTTACTCCCTATTCTTCTACCGGGTTATCTGGCTACAGTGTAATCAGCGCGTTACCTAACCATTTTGCTTTTTATTCCTTCCTCACTTAATCGGGTTATCCGTTGTATTTTACTTTCCCTAGAAAAATTTGTGATCTGTTCACTTTTTCCCTCCAACCATGCATTGGTTCATCTATTATTCCCTATCTCCCCATCGGGTTACCTGGCCACCTCGTTTTTGTCCTCCCTCCACGATCGGGTTACCTGGCCACTTCGTCGTTATTCCCTATCTCCCCATCGGGTTACCTGGCCACCTCGTTTTTCTCCTCCCTCCGCGATCGGGTTACCTGGCCACTTCGTCGTATTCCCTATCTCCCCATCGGGTTACCTGGCCACCTCGTTTTTCTCCTCCTTCCGCGATGGGGTTACCTGGCCACTACATCGTTATTCCCTATTTCCCCATCGGGTTATCAGGCCACCTCGTTTTTCCTCCCCATACCGCGATCGGGTTACCTGGCCACTTCGTCGTTATTCCCTATCTCCCCATCGGGTTACCTGGCCACCTCGTTTTTCTCCTCCTTCCGCGATCGGGTTACCTGGCCACTACGTCGGTATTCCCTATTTCCCCATCGGGTTATCAGGCCACCTCGTTTTTCCTCCCCATACCGCGATCGGGTTACCTGGCCACTTCGTCGTTATTCCCTATCTCCCCATCGGGTTACCTGGCCACCTTGTTTTACCCTCCCCTTTCCGCGATCGGGCTACCTGGCCACTTCGTCGTTATTCCCTATCTCCCCATCGGGTTACCTGGCCACCTCGTTTTTCTCCTCCTTCCGCGATCGGGTTACCTGGCCACTTCGTCGTTATTCCCTATCTCCCCATCGGGTTACCTGGCCACCTCGTTTTTCTCCTCCCTCCGCGATCGGGTTACCTGGCCACTTCATCGTTATTCCCTACTTGCCCATCGGGTTATCAGGCCACCTCGTTTTTCCTCCCCATACCGCGATCGGGTTACCTGACCTCTTTGTCGTTATTCCCCATCTCCCCATCGGGTTATCAGGCCACCTCGTTTTTCCTCCCCATACCGCGATCGGGTTACCTGGCCTCTTCGTCGTTATTCCCCATCTCCCCATCGGGTTACCTGGCCACCTCGTTTTACCCTCCCCTTTCCGCGATCGGGTTACCTGGCCACTTCGTCGTTATTCCCTATCTCCCCATCGGGTTACCTGGCCACCTCGTTTTTCTCCTCCTTCCGCGATCGGGTTACCTGGCCACTACGTTGTTATTCCCTATTTCCCCATCGGGTTATCTGGCCACCTCGTTTTTCCCCTCCTTCCGCGATCGGGTTACCTGGCCACTACGTCGTTATTCCCTATTTCCCCATCGGGTTATCTGGCCACCTCGTTTTTCCTCCCCATACCGCGATCTGATTATCTGCCCACTACCTCATTATTCACTATCCTTCAATCGGCTTATCTGGCCGCTACGTTGTTATTTCCTATCCTTACATCGGGTGATCTGCCTACCTCGTTTTTCTCCCCTTTCCGCCATTGGATTATCTGACCACTACGTCGTTATTTCCTATCACTCTATCGGATTATCCACCCAGTTGTTTTTTTGTTGTATTATTCTTTTTATCTGGAGGAGGGAGATGGCCCGAATAAATAAATCTCGGACTTCCGTCTGCGGACGATTTTTCGAACACTTTCTCAATGTTGCATTAGCAATTTCAGATACCCGAAGCAGCGACGCTCCAACGAGGGAATCGGAAAAAACAAGCAGGAGCCATATAGAGGCCTAAAACAAGGATAAAAAGAGGGTCTGCGCAAAGTTCTTCCCCGACACAGAGGGCTTCGCAAGACTCATCGGAAAGGACCAAGCAGGTTGCAATAGCTTTGTGGATTAGGGGGGTGCATCTCGGCACCCCCCACCCAGGTAACGGTCTTAAGTCTCAGAATTGCCGCGATCGAGTTATCTGGTCTCACGTCGTTATTCCGTATCAGTCCATTGGTTTATCTGGCCACCTCGTTTTTCTTCCCCATTCCGCGATCAGCTTATCTGGCCTACTCGTTTTTTACTCCCTATTCTTCTACCGGGTTATCTGGCTACAGTGTAATCAGCGCGTTACCTAACCATTTTGCTTTTTATTCCTTCCTCACTTATCGGGTTATCCGTTGTGTTTTACTTTCCCTAGCAAAATTTGTGATCTGTTCACTTTTTCCCTCCAACCATGCATTGGTTCATCTATTCCACCCTTTAAATTTTAGGTTACCTTTTCTACCATCTTCCCATTACGTTTCCGGTTATCTATACACATCGTTTTTATTCTTCATCTCTCGATCGGATTACCTGTTCAACCGTCTGCTATTTTAATTTCGAGTCTTATGTCTTACCATTTGTTATAATTGTTAGTGTTATGCGTACGCGTTGTTTTTCTTCCCAGTTTTTTCGTTTTTTCTGTTCAACCGTCTGGCCGCCACACTTCGCAAAATGTGTCAACCGTCGTCCCTGCAAGTTTCAGGGCTGGTTGGGATTTTTTTCGTTGATTTGGGTTTGTTTGTCTATTTTGTTTTTTTTATCGCCAAATCATAAAATAAACCTCAAATTTTTCGTCCAAACAATGAAAACATGATTAGGGGTGGGCCACCCTCATTTCTGAGCCGTATAAAAAATATTTTACCACCTATTCTCCGACCTACCGAAAATACACCAGAATATTTCTTAAAAATCGGTCGACCCGTTTCAGAGGAGTTTGATTACAAACGCTACGAAACGAGAATTTAATATACATAGATATATAAAAGCCCGAGCCTTTATATCCTGTGCACGTGTCACCGCTATTCTACCAGCGAGCCCATGAGGACTCGAGAGACGGCCCTTGTTTATACGGGTGACGACCGATAGCTCACGCGCACAACTACATACAACCTACAAATGTAAATTACCGTATCATCCTTTCGTTTTCCTTATGTATACTGCTCTATTGCTTCTGTATTATTATTAATTAATCGCGATGATCTGATTACTGATTTCTAATAAATCGCGAGTCCAGTTTGTAGGATGATTTTCAATTATTTCTCTATATCGTTCGCATGACTTCACCGCCCTTTCCTAGAGCGAGACTTCACCGCTCATCCTTAGAGCGAGACTTCACCGCTCATCCTTAGAGCGAGACTTCACCGCTCATTCTTAGAGCGAAACATCTGCAATCATCATTGTTAGAAAATTCAATCCTTGGAGAAACCTACCGAAGATAATTCCCGGTAGAGAAAAATAATGCAAAACTGCGGTTCACTAGTAATAACAAAATTTTCCCACTCTATTGCAGCAAAAAGTTTGCATGGGTAGAACGCAACGAATTCATTTTCACTGCACCATATAAACAAAGTAATAAAGAAATCGTTTTCGTTGTATCCCGACGAGGATATAACGAAAATGACGTAAATGACGTGGACGTCACTGACTCCGCACCTTCACAGTGTGAATTTGCAGCAAACACAACGATCGACGATCTGTCGTGTTCGCTATAATCGATGCAATTTCTTATCCACAATCACCGCTATTTTGTAGATCGAGACTCCTGGAATCATATTACCGGATAAATATATATTCTTGGATAAACCTGCCGAAGATGAATCCCGGCAGAGGAAGATAAACTGAACCTAGCGACTTTGATCGCCCGGGAATTCGGCTGAAATTGTTGCCGCCAAAAATAAGTCATAGTGTCATAAAGCTTGCTCGTGCCATAAACTGTAACGGTTGCATCATTAGAGCGCGACGTTTTTTTGTTTTTTCAATTTCATCATGTATATTGGAATTGTGGGACGATATTTGTTCCTACATTCAGTTAAGAAATCTGAAAAAAAAAACAGTAACAATAATTTTCATTGTATTCCAATGATGCACGCTTCACCGTCTCCTCATCTTGGAAGGATGAGTCTGTAGAAAATACTACAGACTATCGTCTTTTCTCGATGATCTGTCGTGCTTGATTCACTTGATGTAGTGTATTATAAGTAATTACCGCTATTCTATCGAGCGAGACCCTTGGAATCGAATTTACTAAAAAAAAATCGATCCTTGGAGTAACCTGTCGAAGATAAATCCCGACAGAGATAAAAAATTGGCAAACTTTTTTTGTAGTAATCATGAAATTGTACCACTCATTCGCAGAGTGATTCTCCGACGATCTCATTCGTGAAAAAAATTCGCTGCAATCATAAATTAGGCAGCGCTCATTTATTAAAATTTAAATAAATGTGGTAAATTATAGGCTTTTCACTTATTAGTAACCACGCCGAACGATGATCGTAGCTGAGAAATCATAGCGATGCGAGCGAATACGTTGAGACAGTACTCGTACAATGTTTCACCGCTATCCTGCCGAGTGAGTCCATTCGCCGAAGCGTATGACGCTCGGTATAGTAATAGTACTACGTAGTATATGCTACGTATATGTATGTGAGCAGTGCAGCCAGATCGCGCGCAAAAGTTACCCCCTCTCTAGTCTCTTGCGCGCCCATCACACAATCATAGTAGCGCGTGTCCGTGAGCGAGCGACGGTCGGACGACTTCGGGAAGAGTCGAGCGCCACCGAAGTTCTCCGACCGCGCCTTCGGCAGCTACACCAATGCATGGACGCTGAGCACGTTCATGTGCGGCCAAGCCGAAACGAAGGATTCGAGGGAAAAAGCAATCTGAGCACGACTCGCGCGTGACGTCACCCGACGGCACGAGCGAGGCTTTTAGATGATTTCAATGCTTATTTAGCTTTTGATTCTCTGCGTTATTAATGTATACAAAAAAATGTATCGCACACTCTCACCGCTCATTTTTTTCAGTTTATACGTTAATTTAAATATAATAATAAATCTAAATTACAACTTATTTATCTTCTAAAATATTGTTTACGCTTTACTCACACCCGTCCTTATGCCAAATAAATTATAATTCATAAAAGTAAGCGGGAATATATTTATATTCGTATTATTATATTAATTCTCATAGCTCTCATATGAAAACTCTCATATGAAAAACACCAAAAAAAAACTTCAAAATCTTAGATTTCAACGAACCAAGAACATACATCTTCACATTTTCAATCATGACGAATTTTTAAGAAGAATATCATCACAAACACATCTGAACCAAAACAATATACATCACCTAAATTATCAAAACATAAATCAAACAACCCAAAATCACAACATCTTATACTCAACTCTTACTAATAGACAACAGGATACAAATAATAATCTTTCCACTGATCCTCTGAATAATATAAATTCGACAATCACATTAAATAAAACGAAAGAATGGCTTATAAATCTCTTCTACATTGATATTCCGCTACACATTTCCACATTCATGTCTCTAGGTGAAAAGTTTTGTTTTCCTTACCTCAAACTCTCAAACATAAAAACTCATATCCACAAATCAATCTCCGAACTTGAGTCCAAATTAGATTTTTTACTCGACAAACCTAGACAACTCGAAATTAGAACCAGATTCATTAAAATCTTAAACAAAATAAATATTCCAACCTCATTTTCCAACACTAATCAAATTATAAAACATACGTCCTCATTCTTAAAAAACGACCCTCAACTTTTAGTTACTCGAGCTGACAAAGGAAATTTAACAGTCATTCTTAACAAATCAGATTACATTACAAAAACTCATAATTTACTCGCAGATTCCTCAACTTACAAATTAACAAATAGAAATCCCATCAACACTCTACAAAAAGGCATTAACAATAAATAGTCCAACACATAGACTAGCTGAATTTATACAATCTAAACTTTCTAAATTAATCAATACGACTAATTCACACATCAAAGATAGTTTCCACCTAAAACATTCACTTTCTAACATCTCAATTCCACTCAACTACAAATTGGTCTCGTTTGCTGTTGTTTCTCTCTATACCAACATCCCATTACAACTTGTTATTCAATGCCTTAAAAAAAGATCAAATCTATTTTCAAAAACATTTCCTTTAAACGAAATAATTAAAGCCATAAAATACATCATGTTCTCAACTTTCTTTAGATTTCAAAATAAAATTTACCAACGAATCTCAGGGTTACCAATGGGCTCACCTCTGGCTCCAATACTATCTAACATCGTCATGATTGATCTTGAAACAAATTGCGTGGAAAAATTAAAATATTCGTTACCACTATATAAAAGATATGTTGATGATATTATTATTGCTCTACCAACAGACAAAATTGAATCCACCAAAAAGATTTTTAACTCATATAACTCAAAATTACAATTTACATCAGAAAATGAAGTAGATAAAAAATCCCGTTTCTTGATATACTTTGAAACCATAAACAAAATTCAATTATCACAAATTCGTATAGGAAACCAACCTGGTCAGGCAGATTCATAAATTTCTTTTCACACCACCCACTTTCCCAAAAAAAGCCATAATTTACATGCTAGTTGACAGAGCAATAAAATTATCTCATCCTTCATTTCACAAAGAGAACCTCAAACTTATTAGTAACACGATGACACAAAATTGCTATCCGATCTCTTTCACAGAAGAAATAATAAAACATCGGCTTTCCACAATCAACAATCAAAAAAAGAATAACAACAATTTTGATTCTTCCAGACTAATAAATGTTCCTTACACAAAAAAAAACATCCATCATCAACTAATTCGTCTTTTCCAACAATACAACATAACACTATTCACAAACAATAAACTCCATCACAATAGGCTCCATCAAAGACAAAATAAATAACAACCAAAAATCCAACATAGTTTACAAAATCGATTGTAAGGATTGCGATGCCACATACATCGGCCAAACCAAAAGATACCTTCAAGCCAGAATAAAAGAACATAAAAATAGCCTTAAACATACTACCACAATACACACAGCCTTAGCACAGCTTGCAATAGAACAAAAACATGACTTTCAATTCGACAATGTAAACATTTTAAACAATGAAAATTGGCTCAAAAAAGACTAATCCTAGAAATGATCCAAATTAAGGCACACTCCAACGCCATAAATTTTAGATCTGACATACAATAACTAAGCTCGATCTATAAGTCTATTATATAACTATTAAAATATTTTACAATACTTTACTTGACATAACCATTTTAAAATTATGGACACTACAATTTAATTTTAAATACTCTTAACATGACGCACCAATTTTATTTCTCTTGACACGTCACTGCCAAAAGGATCTTTCTCCCCCGATTCGCAAAATAAAGACTCTAATAAGCTTCACGAAATTAAGACACCACTCGGTTTCTCTCAAACTCTCCGTGATCACACAACTCAATATGTAACTGAGAAATGTAAATTTCGAGTTTTTGTTTATTTTGGAAGAACATTTTTTAAATCTTAAACTCAATAGGTAATCATCACAGTCATTTGATACTTGATTAACATTTCTTTTAAATCAATCACGTACATTAAATATTCACAAATAAAACACAAAACTTTCTTATGGTTATTAATCTCTTACAGATGATAAAAATCGCAAAAAAACGATAAATTCTTCCATCTATTGAGTATACTCCAGCAAAACAGTATTTACTTCCACAAATACTGTCTTCTGAAATAACCTTCCAAATATAAGCAAAAGCTAGAAACATCAACAACATCGAGGTTAGTCGTTTCTCATATGTCATTTCTTTATAACTCCATAGTATAATAAACCACACTCTCACGCATCACCTATTTCAAACACCGATGAATAAGAAGAATTAACGCAATACAGGAACTTATGCATATCAAATCAATATAGTTATAACCAAAACAGAATTAACATAACAGTTATACAAAACGACACAACAATTTTATAACACAATCATAACATAAAACATTCGTGTATTTAATTCCTTCAAACTTGATTTGTAAAATTTGTGTATCAAAATTTATAGAAAAAAATATCATTTGCGAAGAGGACCCGAACCAAAGGATGGAAACGTAAGGAAGCATAATTTATTTCCATCGCTGACCTTGGAAAACCTCTATTGGCCGGACTGAAGCCGAATCTTCAACTAGCAACTTGTCATCAACACGGCTGCACACATCTTTGACTCATTAATTCTCATACTTTCATCAAGCGATGAAGCATTATCCCCAAAAACAAGCCAATCATCCATCCGGCCGCGAATCGTCAGTACCAGAAAGTGCACATATTCTACAAACGATGAGATGGTCTCGTTGGTAGCGTTCTCGGCTTCGGTCCGCAGGGGCGCGGGACGTTCCCCGCGCTCAGTGCTTTTTTTGAAATTATTATTGCTATTAATTCTTATTTGATTATTTTTGACAGTTATCATTATTATTTTCATTAGTTATCTTTTAGTGTCGAAAAATTTATCGAGCACTCCGACCGCTTATTTTATTAGTTTGTACTATAATTTAAATGTGATAATACATCTAAATTTCAACTTATTTCACTTCTAAAAATTGTTTGCGCTTTACTCACACCCGTCCCTATGCCAAATAAATTGTAATTCACAAAAGTAAGCGGAAATATATTTATATTCGTATTATTATATTCATTCTCATACTTTCATCAAGCGATAAAGCATCATCCCCAAAAACAAGTCAATCATCTATCCGGCCGTGAATCGTAAGTGCCAGAAAGTGCATTTTTAACACAAGCGATAAGATGGTCCCGTTGGTAGCGTTCGTAGCTTAGGGGCGCCGGATCGTTTCCCGCGCTCAGTGCTTTTCTGTTTTTTTTTTTTAATTATTATTTTCTTTTTGTATGGGGCGAATTGTTTATATGTGAAACACGCTCATTGAAAAAACATTATTCTGAAAATAGGAAAACTGCTCATGATGTTTTACGATTAAATTTGTTTTGTTCTGTCAATGGTGAGTGTTCACAAATAAACAATTCACCCCATTACAATAAAAATTACCTGTAAATGTAAAAACATACAAAAATGCCACTTTCTGGCACTTACGATTCGCGGCCGGATAGATGATTGACTTGTTTTTGGGGATAATGCTTTATCGGTTAATGAAAATTTGAGAATGAATATAATAATACGAATATAAATACATTTCCGCTTACTTTTATGAATAACAATTTATTTGGCATGGGGACGGGTGTGAGTAAAGCATAAACAATTTTTTAGAAGATAAATAAGTTGTAATTTAGATTTATTATTCATTTCAATTAACGTACAATCTAATAAAATAAGCGGTCGGCGTGCGCGATACATTTTTCGACACTAAAAGATAACTAGTTAAAATAATAATGATAACTAATAAAAATAACTAATCAAATAAGAATTAATAGTAATAATAAATAAATAAATAAATACTGAGCGCGGGGAACGATCCCGCGCCCCTGCGGACCGAAGCCAGGAACGCTACCAACGAGACCATCTCATCGCTTGTAGAATATGTGCACTTTCTGGTACTGACGATTCGCGGCCGGATGGATAATTGGCTTGTTTTTGGGGATAATGCTTTATCGCTTGATGAAAGTATCTTGATATAAGTATGGGCCCATTAATTATTTCGTTTAAAGGAAATGTTTTTGAAAATAGATTTGATCTTTTTTGAAGGCTTTGAATAACAAGTTGTAATGGGATGTTGGTATAGAGAGAAACAACATCAAACGAGACCAATTTGTAGTTGAGTGGAATTGAGATGTTAGAAAGTGAATGTTTTAGGTGAAAACTATCTTTGACGTGTGAATTAGTCGTATTGATTAATTTAGAAAGTTCAGATTGTATAAATTCAGCTAGTTTATGCGTTGGACTATTTATTGATCATACTCTTGGACGAAGTGGATAATTATTTTTATGAATTTTTGGCAGCCAATAGAGACGAGATAGGTTGCAATTTTCAGCTTTTAAGTATTTGTATTTTGTTTCATCAATGATTTTTAGGATTTTCCATCTGGAGAGAATATTGTTAATGCCTTTTTGTAGAGTTTTGACGGGATTTCTATTTGTTGATTTGTAAGTTGAGGAATCTATGAGTAAATGATGAGTTTTTGTAATGTAATCTGATTTGTTAAGAATGACTGTTGAATTTCCTTTGTCAGCTCGTGTAACTAAAAGTGAGGATTGTTTTTTAAGAATGAGGACGTGTGTTTTATAATTTGATTAGTGTTGGAAAATGATGTTGGAATATTTATTTTGTTTAAGATTTTAGTGAATCTGGTTCTAATTTCGGTTTGTTTAGGTTTGTCGAATAAAAAATCTAATTTGGACTCAAGTTCGGAGATTGATTTGCGGACATGAATTTTTATGTTTGAGAGTTTGAGGTAAGGAAAACAAAACTTTTCACCTAGAGACAAGAATGTGGAAATGTGTAGCGGAATATCAATATTGGAGAGATTTATAAGCCATTCTTTCGTTTTATTTAATGTGATTGTCGAATTTATATTATTCAGAGGATCAGTGGAAAGATTATTATTTGTGTCCTGTTGTCTATTAGTAAGGGTTGAGTATAAGATGTTGTGATTTTGTGTTGTTTGATTTATGTTTTGATAATTTAGGTGATGTATATTGTTTTGGTTCAGATGTGTTTGTGATGATATTGTTCTTAAAAATTCGTCATGATTGAAAATGTGAAGATGTATGTTCTTGGTTCGTTGAAATCTAAGGTTTTGAAGTTTTTTTTCACATGAGAGTTTTTTATATGAGAGTTTTCATATGAGAGCTATGAGAATGAATATAATAATACGAATATAAATATATTTCCGCTTACTTTTATGAATTATAATTTATTTGGCATAAGGACGGGTGCGAGTAAAGCGTAAACAATATTTTAGAAGATAAATAAGTTGTAATTTAGATTTATTATTATATTTAAATTAACGTATAAACTGAAAAAATAAGCGATGGGAGTGTGCGATACATTTTTTGCATATATTAATAACGCAGAGAAACAAGAGCTAAATAAGCATTGAAATCATCTAAAAGCCTCGCTCGTGCCGGCGGGTGACGTCACGCGCGAGTCGTGCTCAGATTGCTTTTTCCCTCGAATCCTTCGTTTCGGCTTGGCCGCACATGAACGTGCTCAGCGTCCATGATTGGTGTAGCTGCCGAAGGCGCGGTCGGGAAACTTCGGTGGCGCTCGGCTCTTCCGAAGACGTCCGAGCGTCGCTCGCTCACGGACATGCGCTATTATGATTGTGTGATGGGCGCGCAAGAGACTAGAGAGGGGGTAACTTTTGCGCGCGATCTGGCTGCACTGTATGTGAGTGTCGGTTGGCACACATACATATACGTGTGTGTTTTCGTTGCGACCGAACCACGCGTGACCTTTTTCCGCGCTGCGGTCGGAACGAATTCACACGTACATACACACACACATGGGCGCCAACGCTCAGCGATCGGCAGTTGTCGCGCCTCGACTCGTCGCCCGAAAAGTCGAGGCTTCGAGGCCGAATCGCGTGCGTGGCGCCATCCGTCGGTAGTGACTCGCAGCTCAAAACTGCACAATTGTTACTACCGACGTATCGAGGGGCCGCGTCGAAATTTTCCAGCGTGTTCGTCATTCCCTTAAGCGAAAATACCGCGCTAGCGTCCTTTCTACCATTGGATTTTATAGCACGTATGCTGCAATAATATTTGTTGCTGATAGATATAGTAAGTACTGCACCTACCGATCACAAACGTGGTCGAGAGTAAATGCAAAAATAATTATTGAAACAATTATTTATACCGTTTGTTTTTGCAGCCCGTCAGCAGCAATCATATTTGCTAAAAAATACAGCAAGTACCGTATCTACTGATCATACCCGTGATCGAGAATAATTACAAAATTAATTATTTAAACAATTAGTTTTGTGTTTCTTTTACCGTTTGCTTTTGCAGCACGTTAACAGGAATCATAATTGCTGGGAGGTATAGAAAGTACCGTATCTACCGATCACATCCGTGATTGAGAATAAATGCCAAAATAATTGTTTAGACAATTATTTTTGTCTAATTTTTACCCTCATTTTTTGCAGCGCGTAAGCAGCAATCAAATTTGCTGACAGGTACCGCAAGTACCGTATCTACCGATCATTCCCGTGATTGAGAAAAAGTGCAAAAAAATTGTTTAAACAATTATTTTTGTGAAATTTTTATCGTTTACTTTTGAAGCGCGTGAACAGCAATTATAATTGCTGAGAGGCATAGAAAGTATCGCATATTTGATAATATGTCAATTGTTAAAATTAATTAATTTCCAACAATTATCTCGGTGTAGAAAAGCGTTAGCCATCAGCAAGCTCTCTTGCTGCGAAATTTCGAATTTCGTGCGACATCGACGTTGACTAATAAGATGAATTCTTTTTTTGACGCTGACCGTGCATGGGCATGTGTACATACCCACACGAATTGTGTACTCGCTGTGAAGGGACAGTATAGTCTAGTCAAATGTGGCCAATGTCGAAAATTTTTGCGACCGCTTAGTGAAACATGTATTCCTATGTTAATCGACCCGAGGAATCCGAATTTCTAGGAATTTTAACTACTAACACAGAAGAAAAGGCCTCCCGATCCGCTGACCCGCAACGCTAACCAGCAGATCAACTCATCGGTCTTTTTTTCATGATTAATATTAATTACAACAATTTGATTATTCTAATTCATCATCAATATACATGATGCTAATTCACAATTTATAGAAAACTTAAAAAAATGTATGATCATTCATTACTAATGTTGTTGCTAATCACGATTATAATGATTTATATTATTTTTTCCTCATTAACTAATAATTTGAATAATAAGTTTATTTAACAAAAGCAAACTATTGAAATTGTTTAAACATTAATATCGATATTGATTTTAATTTATGTAGCAATTCCGTCATTCAACATTTTATATTTAACAGATGAAATTTATAGATCAACTCTAACAATTAAATCTATTGGATATCAATGTTACTGATCTTATGAATATTCAGATTTTAATAAAATAAAATTTCATTTATTTATAATTAAAAATAATGACATGAACATAAATAATTTCCGTTTATTAGATTTTGATAATAATATAATAATTCCAAATAAAAATCAAATTTTTATATTAATTAATTCTTCAGATGTAATTCATTCCTGAACTGTTCCATCATTAGGTATGAAAATTAATTCAATCCCTGGCCGAAGTAATCAAACTTAAATTAATATAAATCTATCTGGATTATATTATGGACAATGTTCTGAAATGTGTGGTATAACTCATAGATTTATACCTATTGCAATTGACAGAACTAATCATGAAAATGTTATACAATGATTTTCTTATGCATTTTCATTGAATGACTGAATTTACAGTTTTGATGTCTTTAATCAATCTAATGGAAAAAATTAGTTAAAATATAACGTTAAAATGTTATTTTTAAATTATTAAAATTAATATTTTTTATATTCCACAATTATCACTATACAATTGATTGACTTTTAATATAATTTTATTGACATTGAAAAAAATATTGATTCGTATAATAATAAAATTTATAAAAAATGTATCTTAAAGTGATAAGAAATTTATTTTCTATTTTCTATTCTAATACCAATTCAATAGTTGATTTAAATAGAATGTCTTCTATTCAAATTTTATTATTATTCCAATATTATTACGAATAGTTGATTCTCGATTAATTAATTTTTTAAATTGTATTTGAATAACTTTATTCAAAGAATTAAAAATTATTTATTGCATGAATTTATTTGTTTCAATAGAATTTATTTCACTATTTTCTTTATATTAATTTCCAGAAATAATCTTATATATTTTTTCACAAGTCCCATATATTTTTACAAGTTCAGACATTTCATTTTTTCAATTGATATTTCCCTCCCATTTTAATTTGGTTTAATAATTTCACTTTCGTTAAACAATACAAACTTTGCATTTGCGCATGTAATCCCCCAAACGACCCCCTTTCTTTTGACACCTTTTATAGCTTTAATTGAAACAACTAGAAATATTATTTGTCCTTTAACTTGATAAATTCGATGAACAGCAAATATATTTGCAGGATATTCACTCTTAACTTTAATAAGAGAATCAGCTATTTCATCAATAATAATTTTATGATATGTTATTATTCTAATACAAATTATACTATCAATATTAGAATTTAGAGTTTCTATCATTCAATCTTATGTCTTTACTGTATTAAGAACTTTATACACAAAGAAAACAAATGATGTTAAAATCATCATTAAACAAAATTTCTCACAAACATCCTTTCCATATAGGCGTTTCCACTAATAGAGCTTGACGTTTAAAAAAGATACTTTTTTGTACGTCATTTCAACGAAATGCTCTATTCTCGCTCTTTTTATTTCAGTGTATGAAATATTAGCAGGTGACGGATTTGTCATTTTCCATGCCCTATCTAACCCCCGCGAAAAAACCCGTTTGGTCCCGGAGACTCTCGAGCCGAGCTGCAGGTTGGCGCGCCGCGCCGGCAAGAAGGGAAGCCGCTAACGTACCGCTGGGCTGCCGAAAATACCTGATCAAACGGCGGGGACCCCCGAAGAAGCGCGGTACCGGCCGTGCGAGAGCGAGAGAGAGAGGAGGCTCATACCTCTCGATTTCGTCACGTCAGTGTGCCTCGCGCGATGGTAGATTGGTGTGAATTTGTTTTTCAATTTTACGGCTAAACTATTGGAAATAGAGAAAAACATTATATACACCTATAGGGTAAAATCTTCCCCTCTACAACGTTGTTCGAAACTTTTTTGCGATTTCCGTTTCGTTCTCGAAATAATGCATATTTTTCGGTATTTTACCCTTTTCTTCACTGTTAATACTTAAAATTCCTAGAAATTCGAGTTCCCCGGGTCGGTTAACATAGGAATACATGTTTCAGTCAGCGGTCGCAAAAATTTTCGACTTTGGCCACTTTTGACTGGACTAGTATGCGGGGAGGAAATCTTCAACGACATATGCCCACTCACGTACTCCACACAAGCGTTGCGTGTGTGCGTGTCGAGGTACAACAAAGAATGCCTTGGCGCACGGCGCCCGACCCCGTCGCAGCGTGCGTTCGGAACGAACCCGCGTCGTGATGAACGCGCGCTGTGACATTTAGCGGTAGGGTGCAATTGCTCGTGCGAGCTCTGCCTTTACCGACTCAAGCCGGGGCTACGACAAATATTTGCTTGAGTATCATAAGACATAATAAGACAGACCTTCTTAAGACATTTGCAGCGATCGAAAAAAATTAAATGATTTTTTTCGACAATTTTTGTGATGTAATCTGAATATGATAAAAAATGAATATTTTTTATTCTCGTTACTTCTTTTTCTCACAATTATTAACATTTTTATCGAAAAATATTGATTATTGTTAAAAAAAAACATTTTCAACTGCAAAAAAATAAAAAATGAAAAATGAATCCGAAAATTGATTTTGATCGAAAACAATAAATTCAATCATTCGACACACACTATGAAAAGAGAATCGTAGCACTTTTAACTTTTCCGGTAATTTTGAAATTTCTTTCGAATACTTCGACGGTAATAAGTTACAGCCAACATCCTTATTCTATCCTTTATTTGCAAAAATATTCAACCAACTTTCTCGTACGGGAATTAAAAAAAAAAAATTCCGTAAGGACGACTTATAATGGTACCTCGCAGTTTTCACAACCCTTCCTAAATTTTCTGTATGACCATAATTTTCCGAGTAGTTAATTACCTAAGTCAAATCTGACTTTTTTGCTTTGAACAACGATAACTGAGCGAA
Organism: Ophion obscuratus; assembly: GCA_964007375.1. Classification (NCBI taxonomy): domain Eukaryota; kingdom Metazoa; phylum Arthropoda; class Insecta; order Hymenoptera; family Ichneumonidae; genus Ophion; species Ophion obscuratus. Next base: position 16,912,398 of record OZ023316.1, on the reverse strand, counting down.
AAATCATCGTACAAGGCTCTTAGACCGCTCATATTAACGACAATGAAATTATCGAAAGAAGCTTTATATGAAAACACTGAAAAAATTATTGAAATCCTTTTGAAAGTTAAACAAAAATGTTGAATTTTTTTTCTGTGGTTTTTTATGGTTGCTCAAAAACAGCTGACGGTGAAAAATTTTAAACGCACGATTTCAAAACTAAAAACTTGGCGCTTTAAATTGATTTTTTAAATAAATTGCTCTGCGACTATTTTTCGCCGAGTTACAGCCTCAATTTTCCCGCCTAGGGTACATTTACCAGTTTAAAAATAAAATACAGCATAAAATAGTACATGAGACACTAGCACCACTGAGGCACTTTCAAGACAGCAGTTTAAATCCTCGACTTCTACATCGCGGTTTCAAATATTGCGTTTGATAGCACAGTGCGCTTCCAGTAAAACACCGTGATATCTTCCCCGTTTATCCGCGCTGTGATACACGTGGGCTGGATGCGCACGCGCTGTTGCAAGCCAAAATATTAACAAACAGGCTGATTGCAACAAGGTTCGACAGAGCTCTTCTTAGTCTGTCGAACCTCGCTAAAGCCTCTTTTTCTTTCTCGCTGTATGAACGGCTGCATGACATCGCGTGAATGTGTGTGTATAAGAAACAGAGACACACACACACACACACACAGAGAGAGAGAGAGAGAGAGAGAGAGAGAGAGAGGCGCGCGCCTAAGGATCAGCGATATCGAGAGTGTGTGAGAAAGCGAGAAAGACCAAGTGCTTAGCGCCTCTTCAAGCGGGGTGAAAGACAACATTTTTTTAGCTCTCGCGCGATACCTTTAGCCTGTCTCTCTCGCACTCAAAGCACCAGGTCTTCATGAAGAAAGCGGTGAATTTGAAATTGAAAGCCTGGTCTACTTTACGCAAGAAAATGCTGTAGAATGCCGATTCGAATTTTGAATTTATTGAATATGTAACGATCATCAATTTTCAGAAGATAATGTATGAAAAAAATAAAAGCTATTATTTCGACTTACATGGTCCTTCCATCGCGGGACTGTCCACTCTTTTGGTAGGCCCTCCCGTTCTTTATTTTTGCCAACGCCGGGATGCGTTGATATGGCCTGCGGCCACCAGGCATGTTCAAAGATTGTTTAGACAATGCACCAGATTCGTAGGAAACACAATTCACGAAGTTCAGAAAAAAACACAACACAATATAAACACGGTATATATACACTTAATAATAATAAAAATAATTTTAAAAAACTATAAATATAGAATAAATGGAATTATTGATTAATATAGAAGAAATGAAATTATTGACTATAATAGACGATTGTAAACAATCCTAAGAAAAGGTGTCCGATTGACTGTACTACATGATTGTGAAAAATCGCAAAGAAAGGTGTCCGAGAAAATTCACAAGATTGTGTCACACTCGTCACTGCGTTTCGTAATACTGGAAGAAAACAATACGTCCGTGGCGGGACGGATAATGGAGGGGATATGCAAAATGCTATTCGTCGAACCGCGTGAATACGCGATACCTCTGCTCGCGGCATACATGCGCAACAGAGAAAGGCGCGAAATTTAATTTGTTTTCGCTCTACCTTACTTCGACATCAATTCAAAATTGTAAAAGTATATTTATTTATAGTCAGCGATTTATGAAAAACGAGAACCGAACCGACATGTATTTAAATTTGATCTTATCATTGTATCGAACAAGGGTGTTTTTTTCAAAATTCGTTCGTCCAGCGTTATGAAGGGTGATTCAAGCGATTGCTGAAAACTTTATCTTCACAGCACTGTGCCTATGCAGGACTTTTCACGACTTTATTTTCAGAGCGCTGTGTCCGTGATAAGGCTTTCGAAAAATTATTTTTATCGCACTGTACCGTTGCGTCGTTCCTCAAATTTCTATTTCCGCCTGTGGAGGATTATTCGAAACTTCATCCTCACAGCCATTTACCTGCAAGAGGTTTCTCAAACTTTCATCTTAACTGAGTTGTATCAGCACAGGATTTTTTCAAGACCACATCCTCGCAATACTACCTTCATAAGAAGTTTTCTGAAATGTTCTCTTAACAGCATCTTAACAGCAAATGTTCTCTTAACAGCTCTTAACAGCAATGTTTTTAAGGAGTTGTTCGATACTTTATCACAACAGAGCTGGGTCTAAGAGTAATATCAAAACTTTATCTTCGAAGCACCAAGAGTGTTTTCAAAATGTTTACCTTCGCAGCGCTGTGTCTAGAGGTATTTCAACATTGCATCTTCGCCGTCTCTTTTTGAAAAGCGATTTTCGAAAATGGCATCTCCGTGAGGCGGTGTCTGTTAAAGTATTTACTGAACTGCATATTTGCAGCGCTGCGTATTAGAGCATTATCAAAAACTTTGTCTTCGCAGCGCTGGGTCTGGGGACTATAAAACTTAGCCTGCGCAGTGCACTTTCTAGGAATATTTTTAAAAGTTTATCTGAGCAGTACTGCGCCTGAGCGTGTTTTCAAGATTGTCATCTTCGCAGCACTGTATCCAGGGATGTTCTGAGAATTGCATCTTCGCAGTCTGTGTCTAAAAGAGATTCGTATAAACAGTGTCTTTGCAGCACTGCATCTGTAAGAATAGTTACAAAACTTTACCTTTGTAGTGCTGTGTCTTAAAGTATTATTAAACTCTTTGTCTCCAGAATACCGCGTTTAAGAGGATTCTCAAAACTTCACAGTACTCAAAAATCTCCACAGTACTCTGCTTGAGAGTATTTTAAAAAATTTGTATGGGGTATTTTCAAAATTACCTTCTCACAGTCTGTGCCTGAAAGGATTTTTTGGAAACTGTATCTTTGTAACGCAATGTCTACGAGAGTATTTGCGATATTGTATCTTTGCACCACTGTGTCTATGAGCGTTTTCAAACGTTTGTTTTTGCCAACACTGCTCCAGCGCGTATTTATATAAATTCATCTCCGTCTGAGAGGATTTCGAAAACTTTTGTCTTTGGAGTGCTGTACCTATAAGAGTATTTATAAATATGAGACGTCTTCGAGGAACTTTTAAGAATTCGGAAGTTTATCCTTGCAACACAGTCCAACTTTATTAAATTTAATATGTTCTGAATGTGAAATTGAACAAGTTCCCTTCATTATGAAAAGAAAGCTTATCGTCGATGAAACGGAAATAAATAAATAGAAAATTAGACGAAAGGAGAGAAAATGTCGCACACTACATCAAAATGGACACATATTGTATAGGACCCTGATAATAAACCCATTATAATATCAATTGAAGTAGTACAACATATTACCGTCATCGTGGTACGGTGCATGATATATATGGGTCATTCCATGTCAAATCGACAAATTTTTTACCTGACCCCCTTTGATTTCGCTGAAAATTTTCTATCTTTTTCTACCCCCCGAAAGTTATTTTTCAGAATTTTTTCAAATTTTTTTTCCCGACTCAAAAAAAGTTATGAATTTTTGAAAAAAACCGCTCTTTTATTTTTAAATTGCCAGAACTTTTTCAAAAATTGACCATTTGGGAACTTTTTTTTTTCAAAATTTTTGTTTTTAAATGTAGTTTTCGAAAAAAAATATGAAAAAATTTTCAGAATCCCAGATATATGAAATATTTTAGTTTTTTTGAAAAAACCGTAATTTTCTCAAAGTCCGACCGTTTTTTTTTTGTTTTTTTTTTGCTCTAAAAATACTTCAACTAATTCTGCAATGATCCCCGTTAATCAAAAGATGTGACGACAATCGCTTCTAATTTTTTTTCTTGATTATAAAAAAAATTTTGTTGAATTTTTGCTGATTTTATATAACTTTGTTATGAAATTTTTTTTATTTCCTCGTGAAACCTCAAAAGTTGAAAAATAAAATTTTATTGGAGAATTTCAAGTGATTACCGTCCAAGAAATTGTTATTTTAAAAAAAAAATAATTTTTTTCTCTCATTGACGTTATTTTTTTACTCTTATGGACGTTTTTTTTTGGTACTGAAATATGACAACTTCAAAAATACAATGGGTTTAAAAGTTACCTCCAGTTGATACAATGTGATAATTTAAGAGCTATCGATTGTCGGTAAAAAAGATATCATCTACATTTCATTTAAATAATATGGAGGTTATGTTTTCAGAATAATTACATTGTCGTTGTGTTCATCGTGTCACGTAGACTTACTATTGCTAAATAAAGTACCTATTATTTATCATAAAGTGCTGTTAATTTATATTTTGTTAACGAGTGATTACAATGCCGAAGTTTTTTGATCGATGTTGCAATCCATTTAATTTGGAGAAGCATAGAAAAAAAATATCCCTGCGAAATTTACCGGAGCATTTAGCAATTCGATACAATTTGTCGACTGATGAGCGAATATGTAGTTCATGTTATAAAAAAATGCTTCAGCCCTCTGTTGACAATACTTCTGATGAAAGTTAAATAAAAGATAATATAATTTGAACACATACAAAAAAATGTTTTTAATTTATTTAAAGATGTTAAGAGACGGTGAATTTATTTAAGAGTAAGAAAAGTCCTTTTTTTTTACTTTTTTGAAAAAAAATAACAATTTCTTGGACGATAATCACTTGAAATTCTCCAATAAAATTTTATTTTTCAACTTTTGAGGTTTCACGAGGAAATAAAAAAAATTTCATAACAAAGTTATATAAAATCAGCAAAAATTCAACAAAATTTTTTTTATAATCAAGAAAAAAAATTAGAAGCGATTGTCGTCACATCTTTTGATTAACGGGGATCATTGCAGAATTAGTTGAAGTATTTTTAGAGCAAAAAAAAAACAAACAAAAAACGGTCGGACTTTGAGAAAATTACGGTTTTTTCAAAAAAACTAAAATATTTCATATATCTGGGATTCTGAAAATTTTTTCATATTTTTTTTCGAAAACTACATTTAAAAACAAAAATTTTGAAAAAAAAAAGTTCCCAAACGGTCAATTTTTGAAAAAGTTCTGGCAATTTAAAAATAAAAGAGCGGTTTTTTTCAAAAATTCATAACTTTTTTTGAGTCGGGAAAAAAAATTTGAAAAAATTCTGAAAAATAACTTTCGGGGGGTAGAAAAAGATAGAAAATTTTCAGCGAAATCAAAGGGGGTCAGGTAAAAAATTTGTCGATTTGACATGGAATGACCCATATACTGCTCACATATCAACAATGGGAATAGTTTTTCAATTATACACCTCACCTACCTGTATCGCTAATATATAAACATTGCAGCTAGGTTTGATTGTAGAATTTTACTTACCTGTACGAACTCAAATGCTGAATTACCCATCATCCTATTCAACTGATAACTCTCAACCGGCACTTTCAGTATTATATTGAATATTAGGTATGTTACAGTTTAGAAAATTGAACGTTCAGTACAGAATAGTGTATGAAAACATCTATTAAGATTACATCCGTAACAGGGTCTGTGACACATAGTATTTCAGCGTGTACATCGTACGGCTGGAGTGATTTTGGGACCATGTTACAAAAACATAAAGGGGCCCTTTCAAATAATTATCTTCTTTTTTCTATATGTAATTTAAAAGAGCAAGCATATTCCACGAGCGTATTTTATACATTTAATCATATGACATTGGTTGCATGTGGGCATGAAAATATTAGAGAAGTTGGGGAAAGAAAATAATAGTAGACGGATCACAAAAGAGTAATAAGCGACGAAAAGAAATATTCGATAATGTAAACTGTATAAAAGGATTCATAGCATGTGTAACAATATACTGTTATAATGGGCACTCATTTCGTCGCTCGCGATATTCGTGCTAATCGCTTAATGTATCATGTTTTATAAAAATTAAATATGTCTAATTTCGACGTTCTTCCTTTCTCTCGAAAGAATCTTCATTTCTTCTTCAATTAACTTCACAATCTTCAAAAACGTCATACATCGAACTTTTATTCAGAAAATATTTGGTTTAATAAAGTACCATCGACTTACCTGATCAAGTTACCTCCCATCTTATGAATAAACACTATAGGCGTTGAATTCACACGATTAAAACGCGCGTTTCACTCCTTACTCGGCGGATTGCTGATACTATGTCAGATACATCATAATGCATATAAACAATTTTATGAGGACTTGAATTTTCTATGAGAATCCTGAAATATGTAATCAGCATTCCTTATAAATTTTAACAGATAAATAATGCAATATACTCGAAAATTCGCTTGAAAACATTATCGGCTGTTGGACTACGAAGTTATAATTAACGCACATATATTTTTTAAAAATTCACCCTGGTTTTATTTAGATTGTTACCTTTCAAATCTAAACACATGAAAGAGGTGAAAAAACTTGTTATGGAAAATTCCATCTAAAAGTATTCGGAAAAAGATGGATTGATATCAACTCCCTCCGACTCCGCGTTAATTAATTTTTAAACATGGTGGACCTACAATTCAAAAGGATTTAACATAAAAAACAAGAAAAATATCTGCTTATTCATATACACGTCAACAAAATACAGATCAAATGGGACGATTTTTCGAAAAAAATATAAAAATCTCGATGTCTCAAAAATGGTAAGACTTTTTCGAAGGTTATGTTTTCATCTGGTAGGTTTTTCCTCAAAATATCTTGTCATTAAGGGCATGAGTCACATACCCGGTCGGTAAAAATCCTACTGTCAAGTTTTCGCCCAAATGGATCACATTTCGAGAAAAAGAAGAGATGGCGGTTGTTCACTGTTCAACAAAGCGCAACGGGTACCTGTTCTCTTTCCGAAAAAATAAACCATTCCAGAAATCCGTGGATATCTGTGATTCAGCTATCTCTCTCGCACTCATGACCGCTCAGTCGGTGGAAGCCGTTGCCTTACGATTGTCGTGCTACTTGCGGGATGGCGTTTATAGGAACATTCCTAAATGGGTCTGAAGTTCGCAACTTTGCTAATTAACAAAACATTTTATTTTCAATTAATTTATAGCTCAGTCCGCTTCTGGATGCTTATAAAAGATCATACGAAATATTTTGAGGGATTTCGGGAAAGGGAACCCACCCTTATCAGGCGGGGGGCGGGGGGAGTTGTAAAAGTTGTATTGGTGTTACGAGTGAAGTAACCATAAAGAAGCCTAGGAAAAAATTTGCGATTTTCATCTACCGGAAGTCACCCTTATCCGGTGGTGAACGTTAAAAAATCGCATCTTACATGGTAGGGAGATGGCAGTCTTTTTTATTGGCGTTACCAGTAAACCAACCATAAAGAAGCCTAGGGAAGAAATAAGCGATTTTCATTTGCCGGAAGTCACCCTCATCGGGGAGTGGAAGATGTGAATAATCGTATCTCCCATTGTATGGAGATCGCCAACTTTTTCGCTGTCTGGCTGACTATGACATGGATATCGCGATCATCGTTATTGGCACTGTGAGTTGACTGAATCGAAAAATGTTTGCCGAAACAATTGAAACGATTTCAAGACCTCCGAATTCACCCCAGCCTATGACGTTAAAGTTATCATCGTTGGAATGCAACGATTTTTTCGTTTACTTTTCATTTATTTTTTTCTTCGTGCTCATCCAATGTAAATTGAGATCGTAAATCTCGAATAAGACTACGTAAAAACGTTTGAGTGATTTTCAGAGCCGAAAAAATTTCAACCATTCAAATAACATTATTTTCATTGCATTTTAACGATGCAAACTTCAACATCATCCTAGCTTCAGCTACAATATTATGCGGTTACGTGGGTTTTGAACCCCAAACAAACATAGTTTCTGAATAAAAAAATTATAACATATAAGTTGTTTTACTTACAATGTTTTATTTCAAATGAGCAACATTTCAACAGTATTAAAAAAAAATATATCATCCGAAAATTTGGGAACCAGCCGGTGGGACCTGGTTTCCGGAGACCCGGAAAAAAACGTCAAACACGATTTCTTAAAAAACGATTGCACCGATCTTATTGAAATTTTGCTCACTTCTTCAAAATAGCATTGACTAGTGATTGAATTACGGATTAAAAAAAATTAAGTTTAATTTTTTGGCAGAATTGTATGCAAAATTGTTCAATTTTTGGTACAATTCAAACTACGTATAGTCTTGTAAAATTAGTTGTGACCGAAAAAAACCTTCGTTCAATTACTAGTCAATGCTATTTTGAAGAAGGGTGCAAAATTTTAACGAGATCGGTGGAGTAGTTTTTGCGAAATCGTGTGCACTGCTTTTCTTAGGGGTCTACGGAAACCGGTCCCACTGGTTGAATTTCCAAAATTTGTGGATGAAAACTTTTTCAAGTATTTTTGAAATGTTGCTCTTTTGTGTGCTTAAAATTTATAATACAATAATCCATATATGATCTATTTTTAAAATAGAAAAAAATACCTTTTTTACTATGAAACCGACGTAGCCCCTTAATAATTTCCCGATTTTGTTTTGTTTTGTTTTAAATCCTATGGCTTCTTCTTACTTGGTAGAAAATAATATGGTTAGTGAATTCTTGTAATCGACTTTCCAAAGTCGAGATCTTTTTTCATCATTCTGCCAAAATTCTTATACACGTCAATGTCTTGAAATTGGTATTATAGTTGGAATGCAAAAAGTTTGTTTTTGCTGTTGTTCCCTTATTTGTATTTTATAATAAACAAAAAGTACGACTTTATATAATTTGAACCTATCCGAAGTAATGTAACTTAACAGTAGAGTAAATATTATATTGAATATAAAATTTAAGGGGTTAAGTGGGTTTCGAAGCCAAAAAATGCATATTGCCTCTTATTTAAAAAAAAATCATAAATTATTTTATTCAAAATGTTAAGCACATAAAAGACCAACATTTCAACAATACTCTTTAAAAATTCATCCAAAAATTTGGGAAATATCTCCTATGGGACTGGTTTCCGGAGACTCGTAAAAAAACGGTGCACACGATTTCTTAAAAACTCATTCGCCGATCTTATCCAAATCGTACACACTTCTTGACTAGCGATTGAACGAAGACTTTTTTTTTATTACAACTAATTTTACAAGACTAGACGTAGTATAAATTGTACTGAAAATTGAACTCTTTTGCACACAACTCTGCCAAAAATTCAAATTTTACTATTGAAAAAAATCCTTCGTTCAATAATTAGTCAATGCTATTATGAAGAAGTTGGCAAAACTTAATACGATCGGTGGATTGGTTTTGGATAAAACCGGTCCACCATTTTTTAGTGGTCTCCGGAAACCCGGGTCCTCCGGCTGAATTTTCAAAATTTTTGGATGAAAATTATTTTAAAGATTGTCGAAATGTTGTTTTTTATATGTTTAACATTTTAAATAAAAAATGTATATCTTATACTTTTTTAAACAGACAAATGCTTTTCTCTGGCTTCGAAACCCAAGTAACCCCGTAATGAATCCTCACAGTATAACGGGTCGAAAAATTTCTGATTTTCGCGTTTTTTCTTCGATGGTTAAAATACACCAATTAGTCTGATTTTTTTAGGTGAAATGAAAGCACTCATTAAGAACGCTAAGAATATCTTTAAACGATTTTTTCATTTTTTAAAACATTTTTCTGACGGTTGAAAATTTCTTCGAAGAAAAAGCAGTTCTTACAGTATACACGGTTGTAACGGTAAACAGTATGTGAAACAACATTTGTTAAAGCATTAATAATCAGTATGAAAACCGCTATCCTGCTATGGTGGTTTTTATATGTATCAAAATTGACCAAATGGTGGCCGTTTTTTAAAGGAACGAGATGCAATCAGAATTTTCAAAAACCCAAACAAACGATAATACCCGGGAAGGTAGAATGCTTCGAAGACAACAACAAATTGATATTTTGGAAGCTTCCACATCGCTAGGAGCCCTATCGTATGGACCAGGAATTAATTATTCTATGTAAGTAATTTTTTAATCAATATTTCTATACACGAAACAAGTGAAAACTTGGGAAACTCTTTCAGAAATTTAAAAAATCATATTACTCAAAAACTACGAACTTTAGCAAAATTTTATAAAGAATAGTTTTGTTTTAAAATTGCCCAAAATGTAAAAAAAGATATATAATTCAACCCGAAAAACTTTAATTTTTTGAAAATTTGTTTTAACAATTACCTATAAACAATTGTATGCTCGTCTTTTCGGCAAAAAATTGTGACATTCGGATTCAGCGGATCAAAATACATAAAAAAAAGTTTAGTTTCATTCATCGAGCTCAAAATTTTACGAACATATAATACCGCATCCACATCGATAAACTTTAAACACGTTTTTCTCGAAATTATATTTTTAAAGTCAGTGATCACTCTAATTGAAAACCACTCGATGAATTGTGATGAAATTTGGTGTGCTTATTGATAGCTTTAAAAACTAGTCCATAATCAAAGGATTTTTATTTTTGTTGAAAATTTATATTTTTTAAAATCAATAAACGAGCGATTCTTTGGTCAAAAATCGAAAGTTATCTTTCGGAAGCCACCATTTTGTTAATCTTTGAAAAAAGCTTCGATTAAGGACTAGATTTATTATTAAACTAATGATTTTGTTCGGTTTTTTTTATTTCAGATGATCCAGTAAAATTTTATGATGGTTATCGCAACGCACTACATACCGAAGGGGCCGACAAAGATGGCGATATTTTTATAAATAATCAATATTTTTCTTTGAAAATTTGCACAATTCAAGTTGAAATATAACATAAATTCTGTGTAACCACTTTTGCAAAACAAACTTAATTACTATAAAAAAAACTACTGAAAATGCTCGTTTTTTTACGCCTCTGACTGCACCTTACCCCTTAAGTATCGAATGTAGCCTCTTTTTCACAGTTTTATGTCATAAAAATACGAAGATTTTAAAAAAGCTTCCATAGCAAATAAAGAATGACTTGAAGAATGATGTGTCAAAATTTGGGACCGATAGCTTGAAAACTTTTCCGTTAAGAGTGTACACCGTTTTGAAAAATGATCTCGCGCCGCTGTTCGAATCATTTTCTCTAAGCAAGGCTGGCGAAATTATTCAACTTTCGCCTAAAAAATTGAACAACATGTTTATAACCCTCTATTCTCCTATACTATCGGATAATGCAAAAGAATCGATCTTTTGAAAAAATTTATACTGCGATGATCGCTAAACGCAAAAAAAAACGAAAACGAATTCTTGTTCGCAGATTTGTATTATAATTTTCGGTATAAATATTATGAAAAATCAATAAGGCGTTTTTCTATTAAAGTAATTCAGAAATATTAGGATTTCACCGAATATTATAAGCAATATCATACCTAACCCAAAGAAATCGAAACAAATTTGTTTCCCCATTGATATTGCAAAATTCAGAAGTATTTTTAATAATGGTGAGAATTTTTTTTATCAAACTGTGCCAGAAGAAATTAAAGCAATTTAACCCTTAATAGTCACACTGGGTCCACGGGACTCAGGCCCTTATTTAACCGGGAATACTGCTCACTAAAATCGATAAATTGGGTTTTGTGGAGCCATCTAACGATAGTTTGGATCTTCAAGTTCAGTATCGAGACGGTAGATTTTGAATATGCGTAAGCGTTTCATTCTTTCCTTCTAAATCGCGCCTGCGTTGGATAAAATAAATATACTTTTTGAAACGTGCACAGAAACCGCTATGTCTATTTCAAAGTATATTGTTTTCAGATTATAAAACCATTTTTTCAATAATTACAAGAGTTACAGCAATTTTTGTGAAAAAGTCATTTTTGACGAGTTTTTTTGCATAATTTTTTTTGCATATTTAAAATTTAATTTATAATTTCTAACCAATTTCCTTGTATTAAACAATGTTCAAATTATACCTCACTATTTTTTTCATATCGCTCAATGCATTATTTAATTATTTATAATAAATAATTTTAAAACGCCTGGGTCCCATGGACGCAGTATTACTATACATGATTCTAGCTAAGTATGACTACTAAAGGTTGAATATATTGAATATCACTGGATTCAAACAATGCCATGAATGGTCGATAGAAATCATTTTTTTTAATTAAACGCCGTTGAGAAATTTCCCGTGAGACGACCAGCTACATCAGCGGTCCCCAACCCTTTTTGGTTCACGGACCGGTATTTTAAGAAAATATTTTCAAAGACCGGCTGGTTGAGGGCCGGTAGCAAATGGCCCATGGACCGGTACCGGTCCGCGGCCCGGGGGTTGGGGACCGCTGAACTACATCATGTTCTCGCGCACGTAAACCGTATGTAATGCCAATTCCCCCAGAGCCTTAACTCCGTCGTTAAAATACAAAAGATAGAACACACTCTTATTTATCGCGACCTCGGCAGATTATACATAGGCGATTATATTGTAGCGATCATGTTGCGTTCTTCTTCTAGTCTAGTCAAAAGTGGCCAAAGTCGAAAATTGTTGCGACCGCTTAGTGAAATACGTATTTCTATGTTAATCGACCCGGGGAATCCGAATTTCTAAGAATTTCAACTATTCACAGTAAAGAAAAGGGGTAAATATCGAAAAATATGCATTATTTCGAGAACAAAAAGGAAATCGCAAAAAAGTTTCGAACAAAAGTTGTAGAGGGGGGGATTTTACATGGTAGGTGTGGATGATGTTTTTTCTCTATCTCCAATAGTTTGGCCGTAAAATTGAAAAACACATTTACACCAAACTATCGACGCGCGAGGCACACGGACGTGACGAAATCGAGAGGTTTGGGCATCGCTGGTACCTCCTCTCTCTCGCTCTCGCACGACCGCTACCGCGCTTCGTTCGGAGGTCCCCGATGTTCGATTGGGTATTTTCGGCAGCCCAGAGGTACGTCAGCGGCTTCCCCTCTTGCCGGCACGGCACGCCAACCGGCAGCTCGGCTCGAGAGTCCCCGGGACCAATCGGGTGTTTTTGCAGGGGTTAGGTAGGGCATTTAAAATGACAAATACGTTACCTGCTAATATTTCGTAGACTGAAATAAAAAGAGCGAGAATAGAGAATTTCGATGAAACGACGTACAGAAAAGTACCCTTTTTAAAGGTCAAGCTCTATTAGTGGAAACGCCTATATGGAAAGGATGGTTATGAGAAATTTTGTTTAATAATGATTTTAACCTAATTTGTTTTCTTTGTGTATAAAGTTTTTTATACAGTAAACACATATGATTGAATGATAGAAACTCTTAATTCTAATATTGATAATATAATTCGTGTTAAAATGATAACGTATCATAAAATTATTATTGATGAAATCGCTGATTCTTTTATTAAAGTTAAAAGTAAATATACTGCAAATATATTTGCTGTTCATCGAGTTATCAAGTTAAAGGACAAATAATATTTCTAGTTGTTTCAATTGAGACTATAAAAGGCATTAAAAGAAAGGCGGTCTTTGGGAGATTACACGCGCAAATGCAAAGTTTGTATTGTTCAATGAAATGATAATTATTAAACTAAATCAAAATGGGAAGGAAATATCAAATGAAAAAATTAAATGTCTTGAACGTGTAAAAATATATGGGACTTGTGAAAAAATATATAAAATTATTTCTTAAAATTAATATAAACAAAATAGTGAAATCAATTATATTAAAACAAATAAATTTGTTCAATCATTTTTAATTCTTTGAATAAAGTTATTCAAATCAAATTTTAAAAATCAATTAATCGACAATCAACTATTCGAAATAATATTGGAATAATAACAAAATTTGAATAAAAGAAATTCAATTTAAATCAACCATTGAATTGGTACTAGAATCAAAAATAGAAAATAAAGTTCTTACCATTTGAAGATACATTTTAAAACGTTTTTATTATTATACGAATTAATACTTTTTTCAATTTAAATAAAACTATATTTAAAGTAAATCAATTGTATAGTGATACTTGTGGAATATAAAAATATTAATTTTAATAATTTAAAAATGACATTTTAACTTTATATTTTAACTCATTTCTTTCATTAGAGGTAATTACGATATATTGATTTAAGAGATCAAAACTTTAAATTCAATCATCCAATGAAAATGGATAAGAAATTAATTGTATAACATTTTCATGATTAATTCTTTCAATTGCAATAGGTATAAATCTATGAGTTTACCACACATTTCAGAACATTGTCCATAATATAATCCAGATAGATGTATATTAATTTAAGTTTGATTACTTCGGCCAGGGATTGAATCAATTTTCATACCTAATGATGGAACAGTTCAAGAATGAATTACATCTAAAGAATTAATTAATATACGAATTTGATTTTTATTTGGAATTATTATATTATTATCAACATCTAATAAACGGAAATTATTTATGTTCATATCATTATTTTTAATTATAAATAAATGAAATTTTATTTTATTCAAATCTGAATATTCATAAGATCAGTAACATTGATATCCAATAGCTTTAATTGTTAGAGTTGATATATAAACTTCATCTGTTAAATATAAAACGTTGGATGAAGGAATTGCTAGATAAATTAAAATTAATATCGGAATTAATGTTCAAGCAATTTTAATATTTCGATTATGTTAAATAAACTTATTATTCAAATTATTAATTAATGAGGAAAAAATAATATAAATAATTATGATAGTAATTAGCAACAACATTATTAATGAATGATCATAAATTTGTTTTAAGTTTTCTGTAAATTGTGAATTAGCATCTTGTATATTAATGATGAATTAGGTAGAAATTTCATTAATTTAGAGTGAATTAATTATGATATATTAAGGGAGTTTAATTAAATCTATGATTTAATGGGGGGTAAAATATTCTTAATCATTCAATAGAAGAAATTGTATACATTGAAAGAAGATTTAATCGTTGAGGTGATAATCGTTCTCATATTCGAAAAATAAAATATATAACTTTTAATATTGACATTAAAGATCCTATAAAAAAAAATATTTCAAGTTATATATGAATCAGGATAATCAGGATATCGTCGAGGTATTCCATTTAGACCCAAAAATCGTTGGGGGAAAAAAGTTAAATTAACTCGAAAACTTAATAATTTTTTATGTAATGTTAGGCCGTTTATTAATGGATATCGATAAATAAAAACTCCGATAATAGCAAATACAGCTCCCAGAGATAATACATAATGAAAATGAGGTACTACATAATAAGTATCATGTAAAGTAATATCACTTGATGAGTCACCTAGAATTACTCCAGTTGATCCTCCAATTACAAATAAAAATACAAATCCAAATCTTCAAACGTTTCAAGGATTAAATGTTATTTTTGATTCATGGATGCTAGCTAATCATCTAAAGACTTTAATTCCTGTAGGGATTACAATCATAATAGTTGCTAAAGTGTAATAAGCTCGAGTATCTATGTTAATTGTACATATATGATGGGATCACACAATGAATCCTAAAAATCAAACAGCTAAATTTTATTGCATAAATTACACGAATAGAACAAACAGTTTCTTTTTTTTTTTCATTTTGGTAAAAAATTATATGGGAAACCAAATATGGGAAATTATATGGTATAACCAAATCCTGGTAAAATTAAAATATAAACTTCAGGATGTCCAAAACATCAAAATAAATGTTGATATAGAATTGGATCTCCTACATTTTTATTGTATTGTATATTGTATTTAAATGCCGGTCTGTTAAAAGTAAAGTGACCCCTGCTAAGACAGAAATAGCTCATAATAATAAAGTGGTTGTAATTAATATTAATCATGAAAAAAACCCGATGAGTTGGAACATTTAACAAATAACAATATAACATTTTTTTATATTTATGATTGGGGTAATAAAATTAATTGCTCCTATAATTGAGGATAATCCTGCGAGATTAAGAGAAGAATGGCTATATCTAAATATATTCCTTCATAATATAAATGTAATGAAAGAAGTTTCTTATAATTAATCAATTAATAGAAGGAGGTAAAAGTCAAAATCGCAAATAATTTATGCGTGGAAATGATATATCTGGGGATTATCAGCAGCTATCACCTGGGAATATCACCTGCTAATATTAAGGGAATTATACAATTCCCAAATCCTCCAATTATAATAGGTATAGCTATAAAAAATATGATTAATGCATGGCGTGTGACGATCGAATTATATAATTGATAATTATTAATGAAGTAACCAGGATTACCGAATTCTACACGAATTGATAACCTTAATGAAGATCCTATTACACCAGATAATACTCCTAAAATAAAATTAAGAATTCCAATATCATTATGACTAGTAGAGAAAAAAAACATTTTAGATTGATTTTTTACTTAAAAAAAATATTGCAACTTTCAAGATATATTATTTATAAAATTTTAAGTAAGGTGTCCGACTTAAGTAATAAATTGTAAATTCATTTAAAAGATTAATTCATTACTATAACATTATTAAGATTTAAAAGTAAATTTTCATTGTTATTTTGAAGAGTAATAGTTTTTTTAACTTAAAATGTTAATTAATTCAATTATTTAACATTCATACATTTATTGAACTGATAAATAAAGTGATGAATAAATCATTTATATTATTAATATTAAAACTTTATAATATAGATTAATTTTTAAGATCACGTTTTCATAAGCCTTTAGAAAGAATAATACGTGTGTAAAATAAAAATAAGATTGATATAATTATTGAAATTAATAAGATAATATAAGTAATTTATTAATACAGGCGTGACGTAGCTCCAGCTCTACACAGACGCCGCGCACACGGACCGGTACGTGTGTGTGTTGGATGTGTATGGCTGTAGCCTGTGAGCTATTTCTCGAAGAAACGCGACTAGCTCCGAGGCTGGGAAGCGAACTCGTGACCGGCTGTATTGGTATAGGTTTTCCGCAGTTTCCCTATACCCATGACAAAAAAAAAACAAAAAACAAAAAAAAAACAAAAAAAAAGCAAAAAGAAAACAAAAACAAAAAAAAACGTCATGGTGAATGCGATACAGAGGGGGAAGTCGGCTGCGGCCGCAAGGTGGGGTCCGAGTAGGGATGTGGATTGGAGAAAATGGTGGGGAATGTAAAAAGGGGGAAAATCCCTGTACATGGAAGCTAAAATTGGCGCAGCGTTCGCCGTAGCAGATTATAAGTAATTTATTTTTAATCAAAATATTAATTGAAGATCAGGAAAATAAAAAGGGGTTGGGGCCATGGCTTAATTTTTATTCCTTATCATAAATCAAAAATTCATATTTTGGTATATCAATGTTTAATTGATATATATAATTAACAAATTCATAAACAGCGGTGTTTCTAGAATTCCTATCGTTAATTTTCTGATTGAGTCTATGCCGAAGAGCCGGGGAGCTGTCAGGTGAAAAACTCAGTCCCGATGGATTTCGTGCGAAAGGAAATATAGCCGGTAGCGGAGTCTCCACAATCCGACAGCTTAGCTATACATACTAGGCTGCCGAAGATACCCATTCGACTTTCAGAGACCGTCAGCCTAAGCACATGCAGTGCGCCGGCAAGAGAGTAAGGGGCGGTTAGGTACCAGTGGTCTTCAATCTCCTCGATTGCGTCGCGAGCGCGTTTATAGTATTGGTGCGAATTGGTTTTTCTAAATTTACGGCTGAACTATTTGAGATAGAAAAAAGAATCGTATACACCTATGAGGTAAAATCTTCCATTTTACAACTTTTGTTCGAAACTTTTTTGCGATTTCCTCTTCGTTCTCGAAATAATGCATATTTTTCGGTTTTTAACCCTTTTCTTCACTGTTAATAGTTAAAATTCCTAGAAATTCGAATTCTCCGGGTCGATTAACATAGGAATACATGTTTCACTAAGCGGTCGCAAAAATTTTCGACTTTGGCCACTTTTGACTGGACTATTCTCGCTCATGCCGCCTACAATACTTCGGCTGATGATGCGTTCTCACTCGCACCCACACGCTTCATTACGCGCTCGGCGGTGTTGTTGGCTGAAACGCCGCTGTAGTACCCCTGCGAGGTTAGTGGGGGTATGCTCAGTTCTCACTCTCTCGCTCTTGAGCGTCGTTCGCGATTCCATTTGCTCGCTTCTTGGTGGAGCCCCGTTGGAAGTCTTCGGCTCCCTCCGACACCGTCCGCGCGTCGGACCGATCCGATAGTCTAGTCAAAAGTGGCCTATCCGATAGTCCAGTCAAAAGTGGCCTATCCGATAGTCCAGTCAAAAGTGGCCAAAGTCGAAGATTTTTTCGACCGCTCAGCAAAACATGTATTCCTATGTTAATCGACTCGGGTAATCCGAATTTCTAGGAATTTTAACTATTAACAGTGAAGAAAAGGGTTAAAAACCGAAAAATATGCATTATTTCGAGAACGAAGGGAAATCGCAAAAAAGTTTCGAACAAAAGTTGTAGAATGGAAGATTTTACCTTGTAGGTGTATACGATTCTTTTCTCTATCTCCAATCGTTTAACCGTAAATTTAGAAAAACCAATTCACACCACCAATACTATAAACGCGCGCGTGACGAAATCGAGGAGATTGAAGACCATTGGTACCTAACCGTCCCTTACTCTCTTGTCGGCGCGCTGCACGTGCTTGGGCCGACGGTCTCCGAAAGTCGAACGGGTATCTTCGGCAGCCTAGTATATATAGCTAAGCTGTCGGATTGTGAAGACTCCGCTACCGGCTATATTTCCTTTCGCACGA
Organism: Ophion obscuratus; assembly: GCA_964007375.1. Classification (NCBI taxonomy): domain Eukaryota; kingdom Metazoa; phylum Arthropoda; class Insecta; order Hymenoptera; family Ichneumonidae; genus Ophion; species Ophion obscuratus. The sequence goes on along the minus strand of OZ023316.1, from coordinate 16,893,826 downwards.
AATCCATCGGGACTGAGTTTTTCACCTGACAGCTCCCCGGCTCTTCGGCACAGACTGAACCATAAAATTAGGGATAGGAATTCTAGAAACACCGCTGTATATGAATTTGTTAATTATATATATCAATTAAACATTGATATACCAAAATATGAATTTTTGATTTATGATAAGGAATAATAATTAAGCCATGGCCCCAACCCCTTTTTATTTTCCTCATCTTCAATTAATATTTTAATTAAAAATAAATTACATTTATTATCTTATGAATGTTAAATAATTGAATTATTTAACATTTTAAGTTAAAAAACTATTACTCTTCAAAATAACAATGAAAATTTACTTTTTAATCTTAATAATGCTATAGTAAAGAATTAATCTTTCAAATGAATTTACAATTTATTACTTAAGTCGGACACATTACTTAAAATTTTATACATAATATATCTTTAAATTTGCAATGATGTTTTTTAACTAAAAATCAATCTAAAATGTTTTTTTCTCTACTGATTATAATGATATTGGAATTATTCATTTTATTTTGGGAGTATTATCTGGCTTAATAGGATCTTCATGAAGGTTATCAATTCGTATAGAATTCGGTAATCCTGGTTACTTCATTAATAATTATCAATTATATTATTCCATCGTCACACGGCATGCATTCATCAAATTTTTTATAGTTATACCTATTATAATTGGAGGATTTGGAAATTGTATAATCCCCTTAATATTAGCAGCCCCAGATATATCATTGCCACGCACAAATTATTTGCGATTTTGACTTTTACATCCTTGTATTAATTGATTAATTATAAGAAACCTATTTCATTAAATTTATATCATGAAGGAAGATTATTAGATATAGCGTTTTCTCTCTTAATCTCGCAGGATTATCCTCAATTATACGAGCAATTAATTTTATTACTACAATCATAAATATAAAAAAATGTTATATTGTTATTTGTTAAATGTTATTTTTGAACACATTATTGTATTTTCATGATTAATATTTTTTTTTCGTTTTACTTGCACAGCCTTTCCGGCTTTTTACAAGGCTCCACTTACTCACATGTCCACCGCTCTACATTTGTTCTTTGTCTCCATCATCTCCCCCCCCCCCCCCCTTGCGGCCGCAGCCGACTTCCTCGCCCGTATCGTATTCACCATGCATATCTCATGATTTCACCAGTCATGAGAATAGGGAAACTGCCGAAAACCTATACCGATACATTCGGTCCCAAGTTCGCCTCCCAGTCACGGAACTAGTCGGCTTTTGGCGAGAAAATGTCGAAGAGAAACATTTCCTGACGAAAGTCTGCGACTGGGATTCGAACCCGCGACCTCCCGATCCGCTGGCCCGCAACGCTAACCAGACCGATTCATCGGTTTTTTTTCATGATTAATATTAATTACAACAACTTCATTATTATGAGCTGTTTCTGTATTAGCAAGGGCCCCTTTACTTTTAACAGACCGACATTTAGATACAATTTTTAATCGATCAGGTGGAGGAGATCCAATTCTATACCAACATTTATTTTTATATTTTAGACATCGTGAAGTTTATATTTTAATTTTATCAGGATTTGGTTATACCATATAATTGACCACATTTGGATTTGATAATACCATATAATTTCCCATATATTTTTTTACCAAAATGGAAAGAACGAAACATTTTGTTCTGTTCGTATAATTTATGCAATATTAGCTATTCGATCTTCAGGATTCATTGTATGATCCCATCATATATGTACAATTGACATAGAAACTCGAGCTTATTACACTTTAGCAACTATAGTCATTGCAATCCCTACAGGAATTAAAGTCTTTAAATGATTAGCTACCATCCATGGATCAAAAATACAATTTAATCCTTCAAACGTTTGAAGATTAGGATTGGTATTCTTATTTGTAATTGGAGGATTAACTGGAGTAATTGTAGGTAATTCATTAAGTGATATTACTTAACATGATGCTCATTATGTAGTACCTCATTTTCATTATGTGTTATCTCTGGAAGCTGTATTTGCTATTATCGGAGTTTTTATTTATCGATATCCATTAATAAACGGCCTAAGATTACATAAAAAAATATTACAAATTCAATTGTACAGAATGTTTTTCGATATAATTTAACTTTTTCCCCCAACGATTTTTGGGTCTAAATGGAATACCTCCACGATATTCTGATTATCCTGATTCATATTTAACTTAAAATATTTTTTCTTTTGTAGGATCTTTAATTTCAATATTAAAAATGATATATTTTATTTTTCTAATATGAGTACGAATATCACCTCAACTATTACATTTTTTTTAATGTATACAATTTCTTAAATTGAATGATTTTGAATATTTTACACCCATTAAATCATAGATTTAATTAAATTGCTTTAATACATCCCAATTAATTCACTCTAAATTAATGCAATTTCTACCTAATTCATCATTAGTATATAAGATGCTAATTCACAATTTACTGAAAACTTAAAATACATTTATGATCATTCATTAATACTGTTGTTGCTAATTACGATTATAATAATTTATATTATTTTTTCCTCATTAATTAATAATTTGAATAATAAGTGTATTAAACAAAATCAAAATATCGAAACTGTTTGAACATTAATTCCGATATTAATTTCAATTTATCTAGCAATTCCTTCATTCAACGTTTTATATTCAACAGATGAAATTCATATATCAACTCTAACAATAAAATCTATTGGATATCAATCTTACTGATCTTATGAATATTCAGATTTTAATCAAATAAAATTTCATTTATTTATAATTAAAAATAATGATATGAACATAAACAGTTTCCGTTTATTAGATGTTGATAATAATATAATTATTGCAAATAAAAATCAAATTCGTATATTAATTAATTCTTCAGATGTAATTCATTTCTGAACTGTTCCATCATTAGGTTTGAAAATGGATTCTATCCCTGGCCGAAGTAATGAAACTTTAATTAATATAAATCTATCTGGATTACATTATGGACAATGTTCTGAAATGTGTGGTATAACTCATAGATTTATACCTATTGCAATTGAAAGAACTAATCATGAAAATTTTATACAATGAATTTCTTATCCATTTTCATTGGATGACTGAATTTAAAGTTATGATCTCCTAAATCAATATATATTAATTAAAATTACCTCTAATGCAAGAAATTAATTAAAATATAACATTAAAATGTAATTTTTAAATCATTAAAATTAATATTTTTTATATTTCACAAGTATCACTATACAATTGATTAACTTTGAATATAATTTTATTTAGATTGAAAAAATATTAATTCGTATAATAATAAAAATTATAAAAAATGTATCTTAAAATGATAAGAAATTTATTTTCTATTTTTGATTCTAGTACCAATTCAATGGTTGATTTAAATTGAATTTCTTCTATTCAAATATTTTTTCGAATAGTTGGTTTTCGATTCATTTAAAAAATTTTATTTCAATAACTTTATTCAAAGAATTAAAAATTATTTATTGAACGAATTTATTTGTTTTGATATAATTGATTTGACTATTTTGATTGTATTATCTTTAAGAATTAATTTTATATATTTTTTCACAAGTCCCATATATTTTTACAAGTTCAAGACATTTAATTTTTTCAATTGATATTTCCCTCCCATTTTGATTTAGTTTAATAATTTTCCATTCATTAAACAATACAAACTTTGCATTTGCGCATGTAATCCCCCAAAGACCCCCTTTCTTTTAATGCCTTTTATAGTTTCAATTGAAACAACTAGAAATATTATTTGTCCTTTAACTTGATAACTCGATGAAGAGCAAATATATTTGCAGTATATTTACTTTTAACTTTAATAAAAGAATCAGCGATTTCATCAATAATAATTTTATGATACGTTATCATTTTAACACGAATTATATTATCAATATTAGAATTTAGAGTTTTTATCATTCAATCTTATGTCTTTACTGTATTAAAAACTTTATACACAAAGAAAACAAATTATGTTAAAATCATTATTGAACAAAATTTCTCATAACCATCCGTTCCATGTAGGTGTTCCCACTAATACAGCTTGACCTTTAAAAGAGATATTTTTCTGTACGTCGTTTCAACGAAATGCTCTATTCTCGGTCTTTTAATTTCAGTGGACGAAATATTAGCAGGCAACGGATTTGTCATTTTAAATGCCCCATCTAACCCCCGCGAGAACACCCGATTGGTCCCGGCGACTCTCGAGCCGAGCTGCTGGTTGGTGCGCCGCGCCGGCAAGAGGGGAAGCCGCTGACGTACCTCTGGGCTGCCGAAAATACCCGACCGCACGTCGGGGACCCCCGAACGAAGCGCGGTAGTGGTCGTGCGAGACGGAGAGAGAGGACTTACCAGCGATGCTCATACCTCTCGATTTCGTCACGTCCGTGTGCCTCGCGCGTTGATAGTTGGTGTGAATTTGTTTTTCAATTTTACGGCTAAACTATTGGAGATAGAGAACGAACATCATATACACCTACTGGGTAAAATCATCCCCTCTACAACTTTTGTTGGAAACTTTTTTGCGATTTTCTCTTCGTTCTCGAAATAATGCATATTTTTCGGTATTTAACCCTTTTCTTCACTGTTAATAGTTAAAATTCCTAGAAATTCGGATTCCCCGGGTCGATTAACATAGGAATACGTGTTTCACTAAGCGGTCGCAAACATTTTCGACTTTGGCCACTTTTGATTGAACTACGAGCGACGAATAACAGGATATTTCGTTTAGCTACGCGTCTTATCTCGCATGAAATAAAAGTCAGGACATCGGCGACCCCCCCCCCCCCCCCACACTCCTGGCGGTATCAGAGTAGCGTGGGTCTTTCGTATCGTATGGTGCACACTGGGTACTTGACGTGACGTTAACCGCGCATCATCAATGTACAAACAGGCCGTTTTCCTCCGCGAAATCCGCGCTGACGACCGCACGTTTTTTCGGTGCTCACTTACCAATAATCGTGGGTATTAGTGTATACACTCGTATATTATTGGCCCACGACCAAATTAATTTTCAACAAGGGTACAACTTAACTGCCGTCCCAATATTTTCTGGTGCGAGAAAACAATTGAGGCAAAACGCGATTTTGGAATAAGAAACGTAAGGTGCTTTATGCAATCAAGAGATTACGTGGGTTTCGAAGAAACGAAAGCATAATTTATCTATTTAAAAAATATGTAATATGTACCTTATTTAATTCAAAATGTTATGCACATGAATGAGCAACATGCCAAGAATATTTTTTTTATTTCACCCAGAAATTTGGGACATTCAGCCGGTAAGACCTAGCATCCGGAGACCCTTAAAAACGGTGAACCCGATTTCTCTAAAACTTATGCACCAATTTCGTTGAAATTGTACGCAATTCAAAATGGCATGAACTAGTGATTGAACGAACAATTTAAAAAAATTAAAATTTAAACTTTTGACGGACTTGTATGCAAAATAATTCAATGTTTAGTTCAATTAACACTTCGTATAGCCTTGTTACATTAGTTGTAATCGAAAAAACACCTTCGATAAATCACCAGTCAATGCTATTTAGAAGATGTGTTCAAAATTTCAACAAAATCGGTGTATTGCTTTTTGGGAAATCGTGTCCACCGTTTTTTGGGAGGTAGGGGGCTCCGGAAACCAGGTCCCACCTGGCGAATTTCCCAAATATTTGGATGAAATTTTTAAAAAGTATTTTTGAAATTTTATTTTTTTATGTGGTTTACTTTTTATTAATTTTTTTTAATAGAGAAAAAAATACTTTTTGGCTTCAAAACCCACTTTAGCCCTTAAATTTAGTTTTTCTTATAATATTAACTCGATCTCAACGTTACATTTTCAGGTTTCATATGATTATTTCTGTTATCGTTACTTTTTTGTTTATTTACAAATTAACAATATAATCATTTTTTTAAATCTACAATAATATGAATGTGGGAACAACAGTAAAATAAATAAACTTTCCCTGCATTTTTTGCAATTTTGGCAGAATATCAAGTGTGCTATGATCGATAGCAAAGAAGAATTCAAAAAGATCTTAACTTTGGGAAAGTCGATCACAAGGAGTCTCTAACCATATTATAGTCCGATCCCCCAATAAGAACGCAAAGCCCCCAAGGGGAGAGTTTCGAGTACCCGCACCAGTCGCGCACTTCGCCCTCGCTCATTCTGTCTCCCTCTCTCTTTCTTTTCGGCATGTTCTGAATAAGAACGGCTGCTCGATCGTGTTTCAACTTGTAGCCCATGTGCAAGGCGCGTTCTCTGTCGCATTTGTTCTACTTAATGAATTGTTTTGTTGTTAAGTATTATTCATACGTATTAGTAATTGAATAATAGTGGATGATCGCCAACGATATAAGATCTCACAAAAGAAACGAAAAACAGACTGTTGCGTACACGCAGTGGAAACAAAGTCTGTACCCCAAAGTAGTACTGATTCTACCGAAAATGATATTGAACAATTCCTTTTTTCTGAGGCTTCATCTTCAATGGAAGAATTCGGCTGCTTGAAAATATTCCACCTCCAGTAGAATCTTCCCTGGATCAAAATGATTCACAACACAACGAAAATTATTTTTATCGCTTATCTAAATTTTTTGCTATTATTTACGACAATCTTTCAATATACACACATTACTTGTTATAAATGAAAATAAGGTTTTTATAATCGACTCGGAAAATGCATGCGTTCGACTAACAAAAAGTGTTAATTTCTTTTTGTATTGCAACATTTCTTAATAGTATAAGAAGAATGATTTGAAACGGAAATATACTTACAATATTTATTCCATTTTACTCTTCTAAGTTCTCCTAGGCTGGGCGTTCTTATTCAGATACCCGCCCGCGAAATGACTCGAGCTCGGGGTCCGAGTTGGAGTAGGGTAAGGGTTCGAGTGAGAAAAAGGGAAAGCGTTCTTATTGCAAGTATCCGACTGTATTTTGTACTAAGTAAAAAAGGCCATAAGATTTTAAACAAAACAAAAACTCGAGAAATTGTTAAGGGGTTACGTGGATTTATTGCGTTCTTGTATATAAGCTTCTTATTGCGGGTCGGACTGTATTTTCTACCAAGTAAAAAGAGCCCATAGGATTTAAAACAAAACAAAAAAATCGAGAAATTGTTAAGGGGTTACGTGAATTTCATAGCAAAATTTTTTAAATCCTTCGTTCAATCACTAGTCAATGCTATTCTGAAGGAGTGAGCAAAATTTCCATAAGATCGGTGCAGTAGTTTTTCAGAAATCGTATCCACCGTTTTTTTGCGTCATCGAAAAACAGGTCCCACCGGCTGAGTTTCGAAAATTTTTGGATGAGATTTAAAAAAATATTGTTGACATGTTGCTCATTTAGAATAAAACATTGTAAATAAAATAATTTAAATGTTACATTTTTATACAGAAAATGTGCTGTTTTTTGCTTCGGAACCCACTTAACCCAATAATATAGTAGCGGAAGCTAAGATGATGTAGAAGTTTAAGAATCGTTGAAAGGCCACGAAAATAATGTTTTTTGAACGGTTGAAATTTTTTCCGGTTCTGAAAATTACTCAAACATTTTTAGGTAGTCTTTTTAGAGATCCACGATTTCAATTTGCATTGGACAGGCATAAAGAAGAAAAGAAATGAAAAATAAACGAAAAAATCGTTCCATTCCAATGATGAGAATTTTAACATCATAAGCTTGGGATGAATTCGGATGAATTGGAATCGTTTCAATTGTTTTGGCAAACATTTTTTGAGTCAGTCACCACAATGCCAATAAAACGATGATCGCGATTTCTATGCCGTAGTCAGCCAAACAGCCCAACGATGGAAGATAAGATTTTTTAGAACTCCCCTCCCCCCCCCCCCCCCCCCCCCCCCCCGATAAGGTTGAGTTCCGGCAAACAAGAACCGCTCATTTTTTCCCTAGGTTCCTTAAGGTTTGGTTTACCCGTAACGCTAATAAAAAAGATGGCTGTCTCCTAGCACCGTGGCCAACTTCAGACCCATCATTCCCAAAAGAAATTTTCGGCGCATTCGAATAGTTTACGATATATTGAATTAAAAAGTTTATTTTTAGCCCGCACCAGTATACAGAGTGGAACAATAACTATTAGCACCTTGGATATCTTCGAAACCATAAAGTTCACAGAAATATTTGCTGATATGAAATTGCACAGTACGAAAGGGGTAATCTGATAGCGATAATAGTTTTTTTTGCAAGTGGAGGTACTTCGGACGTTTGAAGGTCAACTCCATTTTTAAAAATGGATCGGTATGTTTTTTCTGTACCATGAAAGAGAAGCTCCAAACGAGTTCAACGACCTATAACATAAGGTCATTGAAGGTCATAGAAAGTACAGAAAGGCGATAATACGTACAGTTTCGACAGTAAATAAAATTACTACGTTTATAGTAAGTGTTTGAGATGACGACCATCAATATCAATGCGTACGTTATTATGTACGTTTACACATTTCTTAGACAGGTACAGAAAGTACATCCTACCCGCGCGTATCGCTCACCGACATACGCCAGCTCATCAGGCGTTCCTGATACGTCCGTCTTTAAAAATTAATATTAATTCCGGGGTTAATCTGAGATACATACATGCATGTATGAATCGATTTAGAATTTTGCCTCCAACCCCAAATTTCAAGGATTACTATCAGTTGCGAGATACCCTTTCAAAAAACGTGATAAAGTGAAAAAACAACGTAGAGCCATTAAACCAAGTCCTCCCAACTATATTTTTGTTTGTAATACCTTCAAAAAATGTCAGATCTACCTTATCTCTATTCTTTATTAAATTCAAACAATGATTTTCTTATATTTTATAAACTTATATCTTAATATTTAAACTTAACTTAATAAAAAATATCTTAATATTTAAACATTGACAAATAACTTTTTTTTTCTAATGAGTCAAGCGAGTCAACGATAACATTTCTGCAAAAAATCGTTGCACCTGAAAACTAATATTTTTCTCATTCCTCATTTGATTGCGACTAAAAGAACCATATCACTATAATAATCGAAAATTCCCAGGCCATTTAATGAGAACCTAAGTATTATAAAAGCTAAATAGCTTTCAAAGAGATCCTGCTAAAAAAGAATAACTACAAGGACCCGTTACATAGGATTTAATTACTACCTTGCGATATTCCAGCCGACCTCGGTCTCAAATACAGGTCTGGAAACTCCGGCACTTTTTAGTGGTTGGGGTCGCCCTCTATACCGAGGAAAAAAAGTAGTTTCTTATTCATGCGCTAGGGGCGCTGAGAAAAATCATTTAAATAATGACATATAAGAAAAGTAGTACAATACGAAAAAATTATTAACGTGGAATCAAATTGGCCAAGTGGATGACAGACACTTCACACCACTTCGCTATATATCATAACGCAAGTATAATTCACTGTCTACGAAGTGAAGTGCCCCTATTTGATATTTACGAGTGCAAATAATTAATGACTTATTGTTAGGGTATTTTTTGAATAATAAATATTTATTATTCTCATCATAGAACCGGCTGTGAAAAAAATGAAATATCTTCCATTCATATAGTTCTTCAAGATATTGTTCAATTTTCAAAAACTGCGCCATAACACTCCAACTTGCTGTTGATTGGCTAACTTTTAAGTAGCGGCGCTTTTCATTGCAGAATCGAAAACCACCGCTTCGACTCATTATGTGACCCACCCATCATTTCACAAATTCCCAGATCTGTACGTAAAACCCGTGCAGCCGACTGACCGCCAGCGCCATCTCTCAGCTTTGCTCTGAAGCGCAAGGAATGTACTGTTCGATCACAAGTTTTCGCCATCCGGGCCGTTCGACATTTTGACCCTTCGCTATTTTAATTACTCGACTTTTTGGCCGTTCGA
>OZ023316.1:16809968-16882468 GCA_964007375.1 Ophion obscuratus | reverse complement strand
GAGAGAGAGAGAGAGAGAGAGAGAGAGAGAGAGAGAGAGAGAGAGAGAGAGAGAGAGAGAGAGAGAGAGAGAGAGAGGAGAGAGAGAGAGAGAGAGGAGAGAGAGAGAGAGGAGAGAGAGAGAGAGGAGAGAGAGAGAGAGAGAGAGAGAGGAGAGGAGAGAGAAGAGAGAGAGAGAGAGAGATGAGAGGGAGGGGAGGAGGGAGGGAGGGAGGGAGGGAGGGGAGGGAGGGGAGGGAGGGAGGGAGGGAGGGAGGGAGGGAGGGAGGGAGGGAGGGAGGGAGGGAGGGATGGGAGGGAGGGAGAGAGAGGAGAGAGAGAGAGAGAGAGAGAGAGAGAGAGAGAGAGAGAGAGAGAGGAGAGGAGAGAGAGAGAGAGAGAGAGAGAGAGAGGGAGAGAGAGAGAGAGAGAGAGAGAGAGAGAGAGAGAGAGAGAGAGAGAGAGAGAGAGAGAATCGTATTGCGATGTTTTTCTATAGAGTTCCGAGAAAGAGCGTTCGAGTTATTGGGGAGTGCAACGTGGCAGCAATGATGCGACAAATATGCGACCTATATTTTTTCTCTCTTCGTATTCGGTTACTTGCGATAAGATGTACACGGCAAACCTCAGCGTGCTACAGCTGTTTATCACCCCAATAACTGTGTCACTGGACACAGATAAAGAAATCCTTGAGATTATTCGTATATCGTTTCCCTTTAATTATTTGTAAAGGCCTCGCATGATCAAAGCATGATAGAGGAGGGTTTTGAAATAAACATAAAACGTGTATGATGTTTAAGATTGATTTATTGAGAAAAAATTCAATCATAAGGTTCGAGTATCCAATTTTTCAGCGCCTGTACATTTTTCATAGCGCAATTAAACTTAGTAGAGTTTGCGTGATAGGGACATCCAGCGGGTATCGTCTTGTGCAACTTTTGAATCGAAGGACAGTCGAGAAGTTCTAGATTAACAATGCGTCCAGGTTCCTCCTCCATCAAGATTGTCGTCATCCATTCTTTTTTCTCCGATCCCTTCACATAGATCGTTCGAGCATTTTGTAAAATGCCTCGAATTATTTCCGATGCTGCCTCATATGGGATTGCACCGAACCACCATGGTATACCATGGAAATTGCGTGTCAGCCATGCATTCGTGCATCTATATTTTACGGGTAAATCGTTCCATACACAAGGCGGTCCGAAGAGAAATGTGATTGGGGGCACATTACAATCACACAGGGAAACTATTGAAAATTCTTTCAACACAAACTCGTTGGAAGGTTTTTTAAAACCCTGGAGGTCAGCTATGTACTCCATCTCGAGCGAGACTGAGCTGAATACCATAATTTCAATCATTTTATATCAATTTGATCATACCCTGGCCTTGATAATTAAAGATATTTTTAAAGATAGGATGGGGTGACATAGAAAATTGCGGCAAGGGTATCAGTGACGTTACAGTGATTCATCGAAGTTTCTAGAACGTTCTCGATGATGTTATTGTGTCGGAGAATTCTCAATAATTGATACGGCTAAAGGAGGATCTAATATTTTAAACGACGGTATCGCGAATTTTGAAATCAGTATGTTATTTGACAATGAGCGCATGCGCGCGAAAGTTCTAGAACATTCGATGGTCATCAAACAATGATGATGTCATCGGGTGTTCTTGGATACGATGACCATCAGATGTTCTAGAAAGTTCGACGATGACAGCATTATGAAACGCATTAGCTGCGGAAAAGGGCGACCGGGATATCAACTTCGTACCGAATATTCCAGAGTCATAATTGTGTGAATTGTTCATATCGCATCCGCGACAAAGCATTTACCCATAGCGAGAATCAAATTACTTATTGCGCAGTAATTTGTATGGTTGCATTATAATTCTGGGAATTGTTTATATCGAATCTGACGATGAATTTTGCGCATTCCAACAAGGATCAGGTTACACGAAAGACAAGGATGCTACATAGAAAATGGCGACAAGGATATCAGATTACTTATTGTGCAGTTATTGCATTATAATTCTGGGAATTGTTTATGTCGACAAAGAATTTACCCATTACACCAAAGAAAGACAAGGATGCAACGTAGAAAATTCCGACAAGGTTACTTATTGCGCAATAATGTGCACTATAAATGCAGCGACTGTAGTAGTGCGAGGTAATTCTTACAACGGCATCGTCCACAGTAACTCTTTGTGTGAGCTTTTGAATATTAACAAAATGGAGTCGGAAAAGTGTTTAAAATTGATAAGCATCATGGAAAATGCCTATAAACTATTGGAAAGTGCATCTACGAAAGAAGTGGAAAAATGGAAAAACTATCAGGCTCGAAATATCAGACTTCTGAATAAAATCTTGAAAACACCGGGTTTGTCGAGTGGTGAAAAAACGCGAATTCAAACAACGATTTCCCTGCTCAAATCGCTAAGCGAAAAACTTCGAGCTCATCAACGAGCAGGGGGAAACATTGGTGCCCGAGATAAAGTATCCGATCGCGTTCGTTGGGTGCATTTGGAGTCCGCATTTCAAAATCGCATACGAACAGGGGCAGTGGTGAATCTCATCCACAAAGATCTGCGATCATTCCTGTATGATGCCAAAGTCACCACTGTCAAGCGGCTCACAAACGTGCTCACGAAGGATGGAAATTTGAAAGCAAACGTTGTGCTAGCGTGCAAGTTTGCTACAATGAAAAACGGTGAAGTGATTGAAGAAACGAAATATTTCAACACTCGGAATGAGGCAATTCTCGCATCTACGGACATTAAAAGATGGTTCGATGAGAATGTGACAGATCGTCTCCTGGTCGATGTTGAAGAGTTTCAAGAACGTGATTCAGGATGGTTGATGCGAGAAATTGTCAACTTGACGGTCAACATCAACCACTACGTACCACTGCGTGGTGGTATCTCGACGTATGCTGATTTTCCACAGGCTATACAGGGGAAAAAGGCTATTGTGAATGTGAAGAACAGAGATGAATTCTGTTTCTTGTGGGCTGTGACAGCAGCACTCTATCCAGCCGAAAATCACGTTGATCGCACAAGTTCGTACTCCAACTTCAAAACAGTGTTGAAATATGACGGCATACATTTCCCGATAGCTTTGAAAGACATTTGCAAATTTGAGAAAATGAACAATTTGACGATCAATGTATACGGTGTAGATGGTAGGAAAAGTGAAATAGTGCCGTTGTACACGAGTAAAAATAAATCGGATAGGCCCACTATACACCTTTTCATGATTGAGGGAAATATCGGTATGGACGTAGATGGGGGAGGCAATTTCCAACCAATCCACCACTTTGCTTGGATCCGCAATCTGTCACGTTTGCTAAGTGCCCAAGTAACAAACTATAATCATCATACGTGGTTTTGTGATAATTGCTTAAATCATTTCAACCTTCAAAGCTCTTACGAAACTCACAAACACAATTGCATGAGCATAAACAAAACGAAAATGATTTTACCGACCGAGGAAGACAAAATTTTGCATTTCAAAAATTATCGATACAAAGAAGATGTGCCATTTGTTGTGTACGCCGACCTCGAATGTCTTCTTGAACCCACCGGCGTTGAGTATCAAAAGCACGTCCCACACAGTGCAGCGTATTATTTGCAATGTGCCTTCAACGATTCCCTCTCCACATTTGAATTGAAACGAGGAGCCGATTGTATCGAGTGGTTCGTTAATGAACTATTCAAAATAGCTCAACTTGTTGATTCTTATTTGGCCAATATTGTACCGATGACGCCACTCACTTCTCAAGAAAAACAACAATACTATAATGCTATAAAGTGTCATATCTGTGAGCAACCTTTTACGGCAACCGATGTGAAACACCGCGACCATTGCCATTTCACAGGTAAATTTCGCGGTGCTGCGCATCAGAGGTGTAATTTGAATTATACAAAATCTCACAGTATTCCCGTAGTCTTTCATAATCTATCCGGCTACGATTCACATTTTTTTAATAAAAACATTGGCAACACAATTCGATGGTACGGTCAAACTTCTTCCCGTGAACAAGGAGAGATATATTTCATTCACCAAATACGTTGATGGTACAAATGTAAATTTACGTTTCATCGACTCGTTCAGGTTTATGGCAAGTAGTCTCGAAAAACTAGCATCGTACTTGGACAATAGTGATAAATCAATCACACGTAAATATTGTGATAGTGTGGAGGAATTCCAGTTGCTTACGAGGAAAGGTGTCTTCCGCTACGAGTACGTTGATGATTGGGGAAAACTCAATGAAGAGCAGTTACCATCGAAAGAAGCATTCTATTCAAAATTAACTAATGAAGATATTTCAGAACAAGACTACGAGCATGCAATAAAGATTTGGCGTACATTTCACATAACCTCATTAGGTGAATATTCAGATTTGTATTTAAAAACTGATGTCCTACTATTGGCAGATATATTTGAGAATTTCCGAAGTAAGTGCTCTTCTACATACATGCTGGATCCTCTGCATTATTTCACGGCACCGGGACTTGCTTTTGACGCAATGCTCAAATGTACCGGTGTAGAACTTGAGCTTTTCACCGATCCGGAAATGCTTCTATTTTTCGAGAAAGGCATTCGAGTGCCTTGGTGGCGTATCGCAGTGCTCGAATCGACATGCTCAAGCAAACAATAGATACATGGGTGAAGATTATGATCCAAGCAAGGAGGAATCATACCTTATGTACTTTGACGTGAATAATTTATACGGAGCGGCTATGGGCCAATACCTGCCGGTTAGCTCTTTCGAATGGGAGCACGAGCCAATAGATGTCCGCACAGTTCCCAATGATTCTCCTACAGGGTATATCCTTGAAGTCGATTTGGAGTATCCTGAGAAACTTTTCGAATCACATAAAGACCTTCCCCTTTGCCCCGAGCACTATATACCGCCTGGCAGTAAAAATTCAAAATTGATGACGACACTTGCCCCAAAAAATAAGTACGTTATTCATTATATAAATCTAAAGCAATATTTGAATCTTGGAATGAAGTTGAAGAAAATTTATAGAGTCTTGAGGTTCAAACAAGCTCCATGGCTTAAAACATACATTGATCTGAACACCGAATTAAGGAAAAAATCAACGAATGAATTTGAAAAAAAACTTTTTTAAACTAATGAATAATGCGGTATTTGGAAAAACAATGGAAAATGTACGGAAACAGAAAGACTCAAACTCGTGACAAAGTGGGAAGGTAGATACGGTGCGAAGGCTCTCATTGCAAAACCGAACTTCCATAGCTGCACCGTATTTGATAATGATATTGTGATAATTGAAATGAATCGTGTCAAAGTACACTTTAATAAACCCATATACGTTGGATTTTCTATTCTCGATCTCGCAAAAACGTACATCTACGACTCCCACTATCATTATATAAAACCAACATTTGGCAATCATGCAAAGCTCATGTACACGGACACCGACAGCCTTTTGTATCACTTCACCGTCCCCGATATATATGCGTATTTGAAACGTGATCTGCATAGATTTGATACTTCCGACTATCCGGCTGACAACATATATGGAATACCACTAGCGAATAAAAAAGTACTCGGCTTAATGAAAGATGAAATGAATGGTAAAATAATGGAGGAATTCATCGGATTACACGCAAAATTGTACGCTTTTAAAACTTTCGGTGAAAGTAGCGAAAAAAAACGAGCAAAAGGTATTAAAGGAGCGACTCTGAAAACCATCAAATTCGACGATTATAAAAAAATGTTAGCTGGAACATGAAAATTCAGTGAAATATCAAAAACACGATGTCCATACGATAAGACAGAAAAAAATAGCATTAAGTTGGCTAGATGATAAGCGAATTATTTTACCGGACACTACGGATACTGTACCATATGGTTATAAAAAATAAAAAAACATTTGATATATTTTTATTGTCCTTTATTTGAACAAAAACCTTTACAAATCCTCCTCATTTATCCAACTGTTGTGTGAATTGTCGAAACCTAGCCATTTCACTAGCAGTTGATGCCCACGTTTACGCACTATTTTTTCCACAAGGTAAATATCCGGATTTCTGACTGGAGTGAGTTCTTCCTGATAGAAACCACCTTCAATCGGCTGACCCTGATAATCCGTAAGCTTATACGTTACAGGGTCGGTATTTCGTATTTCGTTTATAGCGAAAATTTTAGTCGTCCAATTCGGTGCATAGCCTTTCTCGAAAACATGCTTGTACTTGCTGATTCGAACTTTATCTCCAATTTTGAACTTTATTTTCCGCGTACGATTGACACGATAATTTCCATAAATATGGCGAAGAATCGTTTTTTCATTCTTAGCGGTGACATCCTTCGGTTTCATTTTTATCGTACGATGTTTGCTGCTGTTATAGCTTCACATCAATTTCGGTAAAATATCTGTCCATTTATACGAGCCTCGCAGACTAAATTGTTTCCACATGCGGGTCTTCAAAGTGCGATTAAAGCGTTCACATATCCACGCTTTCATGTTACTAAATGTCGAATATAATTCAATATGATAATGTCTTAAGAGAGCTCTGAAGTCGCTGTTATAAAATTCTTTGCCTCGATCGACATGTAATTTTTGCGGTAGACGACCCTTCGCGAGTACGGATTTCATGGCGCTCGATACATATTTACCATTTTTACTTTTTACCGGTACAGCCCAGGCAAATTTGGAAAATATATCGATAATCGTTAGCAAGAATTTGTATCCATTGTTAAATGGTGCGTACGCCGACATGTCCACAAGATCCGCCTGCCATGTTTCATCCAATCCGCGAATATTCACATGACGGCGAGGATAATTTCGTCTAGCGGGTCTATGAAGCTCCTCCACCACCGTCTTCTTCTCGTTCATGTTTTTTCTAGTGCTCGCAAACGTTCATCCAAGAGGGACAATACTTGGGAATTGCGCAATGCCAATTCGTGTCCGGCTACGCGGTCCGTGTCGATTCGTTTCAGCTGGTCGTCGACTCTCGTCTGAAGGCTTTGTATCATCAACGAGTTGCTATTTTCACTGCCAGTTTTCTCCAATGCTCTCAGTCTCCCTTCCAAATGCGCAATGAGCTCGGAATTGCGAAGCACCAATTCTTCTAGTGTCTCATAATTAGCACGTTCATTGTTCAAATGTTTACGATAATCAGACTCCAGAGCTCGGATCATTATTTCATGATCATCCAATTGGTTTCGCATAGATGATGTAACTGTATTTACGAGACGCACTTCTTGTTTAACAATATTTTGCATTAACCGTACAGTAACAGCATCATTTTCATGTATAGGATCAGCAAGATTGCACAATCTCTTATTGTCTATGTCATATTGGCCATCGAATGTAATTTTAAATCCATCACCAGGAGGACCACGGCTCCCCCGAGGACCGCTTCCACCTTTACTCGATAATTGTCGTCCAAACACGTCAACGCTCATGGTGTAAATGAACTAGAGTAGCACGCGCACTGGCCTAATAAATAATTCGAGCTTCACGCAATTCCTTAATAATGGAAATTATTTCATTGGTGTGACTTGTATTACCGGCAGCTTGAGAGGTGAGAAGAAGACGCAATCTATCGACCAACTCATTAGGATCGTCCCAATGAATGTAATCTATATGTTTCTTGGGGGTAATCATGTAGCGTGGTAGAGCTTTACCAGTTTTTCGCGATGAAAGAATATTCATGATAATTTCTTTGTACTTGGTGGTATCTGTGCGGATGGGTTTGTTGGGTTTATAGAACTTTCGATGCGCATTCGCGTTTACGATAATTCCACCATCATTATCCATATCTGCTGCAGTTATGATCTGTCTATTCGGCGACTTTTTAAATATCAATTCAAGCAAACCAGGGGAGAGTTCATAAGTATTGTTCTGCACTGATATGCGCTTGTCTTCAAAAGTCACCGGTAAATCGCCGATTTTCAAAACACCACCTGCCAATTTACGAACACCGTATAAGGTATCCAACTCTTTTCCTTCATTCGTTCCAAACATTTGCAAATACTGCTGGGCAAGTGATTCGCTGGGTGGATCGGATTGCGCAACAGATGAAACCTTCTCAGATGTATGTGGTACGTGTCGATCGACTTCTTCATCGGATGTTTCATGAACATTAGATGAATCTTCCGCTGATAATGAATCTGATACATGCTCATCATCATCATACGCAGTTCTGAATGTGCTATCGAAATCCTTTTCTTCCTTTAAGCCTGGTTCCCCTTTTTTCAGTTTTTCCTTCTTAATATTTTCCAGCTTTATCGATTGATCGGCAATTTTACGGAGAGGAGTCACTACGGGTCTGAAAACTTCATCCATGACCCGTTCCGTGGTCTCTCTGCCTAATTTTATAAGTTTATGCTTTCGTCGAATCGCATCACTCGCGTTTGCGATTTTTCGCAATACGTTTTTTTCCTCGTTGAATTTTGCGCTCTGCATGTTGATACCATTAAGCTGCCACACACTGACTGTTCTCTCCCTGTTCACTGACTGTTCATCTCCCTGATGCTTGTATATTTATAAAGCAATCGAACCCTCTTCGATATCGACCATCATTCAAGTCTCTGTCCTTGTCGATCACTACGAAAGAATATTTACCCTCGTTCCAGCATGCCGAACACAAATCTTTGAATTGCACGTATGACATATCGGTATTCACATGATCGTCATAGATATGCCGCAAATTCATTTTATCTTGGCGGAAAAGTATTATGAGATTGGTATTATCACGAACTAGGTGTTTGGGGATACAAGCGTATGTCTGACAGAGATAGAACGAGTCAACATCCCGATGTCGACCCATGCAAAAAAAAGCTCTCATGTTGTCCTGCTTCTCACAGGCCACATCATCGAAAATCATCACGGAGTTTGGTCGAGCATCTTCAGGTTTGATTACTTGCTCGTGATCTTCGAAAGGGAAATACCCTATACCTTTTACAGATTCGAGTAAACGCTTGAGGAGCTTATACTTTGGCTGATTCAACGATTTCGAGTACAGATAAACATTTTCGAACCTCAAACCATTAGGGTGGGTTATGAGGGTAAGAAGAGCATTGGTTTTACCACAATTGGAAGGGCCACAAATCACTGCACGCACACTGTTTGGTAGCAAAGGTCCATGGCGTCGTTTCCTCTCCACTCGCTGTGCAAGCTCATCGAAATTCATGACAGACAATTTATCAGGTTGTGCCTTGAACCTCATCTTAATCACGACTGATGAGGATGGGTATAAGTAGGATGCTTATAAAGGCATCTCTCTCAGTTGTCAACGAGCTTTCTTTCGATACACACATCAAGAATGAGCAACCGAGACGATACGAGAAATCCCATAACTCAGAGTTTGAAGAAATTCGCTCAACAACAATATTTTCGCGGATCCAAGAACGCTGACGAGAAGGTTGACAAAATTAGGGGGAGTGAGGCATTTTCAGGGAACGTTCATTCTGGCAAATACGGTGTTGTTGGCGATACGACGAAAAAAAAGTATAAATAGGCTATACGTGAACGGAATCTCCAGAGTTAAAACTTGACGAGGATCATGGTCGTTCGCATGAAGAAACGTGGCAGAGGATTTGTCAACGATCTGATCAATAATCTCCCTTTTGAGCTACATATACCGGGCTATCAGTACTGTGGCCCTGGCACGAAATTGGCAAAGAGACTTGCACGAGGTGATCGTGGTATTAATCCGTTGGACGCTGCTTGCAAGGAACACGATATAGCGTACTCGAAGAATCGTGAAAATCTCCAAGCACGACACGAAGCGGACTAAGTGCTTGCGGAAAAAGCCTGGCAAAGAGTTATTGCAAAAGACGCTGATATTGGTGAAAAAGCAGCCGCTTGGGGTATAGCGAATACAATGAACGCCAAAACAAAGCTCGGTATGGGTGTGAAGAGAAAGCTCGGTACGGAACGGAAGCATGGAAAGACGAAGATGTCGCTGAGACAGGTTATCAATGTAGCCAAAGCATCAATGGGCGGTGTGAATCCTATCAAATCGGCCCTCAAGGGTGCACGTGACGCAGTAAAAAAGGCCGGCGGAAGAAGCAAAATTAAATTACCTCGCATCCTACCGGTGCCAGCGAAAATTGGCGGTTTTCTGCCATTTCTCGTGCCTATTCTCGCCGGGCTAAGTGCCACCGGAGCTCTCGCTGGTGGTGCCGCGGGTATAGCGAAAGCTGTGAACGACGCAAGCGCCGCCAAACGTCAATTGGACGAGACTAAACGACACAATGAGACAATCGAGGCTATTGCGTTGGGCAAGGGACTTTACCTGAAACCCTATAAGAAAGGCATGGGTTTGCATCTACACCCCTACTCGTCAAAAAACACATAAAGCTACCACACCGAGCACTCACTGATTTCGATCTAATAAAGTATGCAAAAGCCATGAAAATTCCTCATTTTCGTGGAGTTTTCATGAGAAACGAATTGCCCAAGAGTGGACCGCGAAATTGCGAATCGGCTATTGTGAATCTCAATGATAAGGATGGTCCAGGCACGCATTGGGTTGCATACAAAAAAATCAACGATGAAGTCATGTACTTTGACAGCTTTGGTAATCTTCAACCACCTGCTGATTTGCTGAAATATTTCGGTGCTGGTAGCACTATCAGATACAATCATGAAAAATATCAGGACTATGGTACTGTCATATGTGGTCACTTGTGCTTAAAATTTCTACGTGGATATTTATAAAAAGATACCCATGTATCGTGAAGCATCAGTTGAACGTTAACTACCATGAGTGACTCTTTCACGTTGACACTTTCGGGGGTGAGCTCTACTCTGGAAGCTCACTACTTTCCCCCTATCGAGCTATCACTATTCAAACATTATACCCTCGGACTCGTCGAATTGCTCATATTCAACTCTATACCGAACATGGATGTGGGCAACAATAAATTCTATGTGGGGCAGGAAATCGTCACCATACCGACCGGGAGCTATGAAATTGAGGATATCAAGCATTATTTACAGACTACACTGTCTAGCAAAAATATCTCCATCAACCTGAGACCAAACAACAATACTCTGTGCAGCGAGATCGAGTGCAATCAGCAGATCAATTTTATGCCTGAGGATTCCATCGGTCGACTGTTGGGATTCACAGGACGCAAACTGGAAGCCAATATCACGCACAAGTCCGAATTACCCGTGGCCATTCTCAAAATCAATTCTCTGCGAGTCGAGTGCAACATTACCACGGGTGCTTATATCAATGAACAACGAGTACACACCATCCATGAATTTTTCCCCGTTGTTCCACCAGGATATAAGATCATTGAAGTACCTTCTCACATCATTTACCTTCCGATTGCCACACAGTCAATAGATCATCTTCAGCTCAAACTTGTCGATCAAGACGGTCACTCGGTGAATTTTCGCGGAGAAATTATAACGATAAGATTACACATTAAATCGGCGTAATGGGAATTGTGTTTCATGCGAAAGTTGGACGAAGCTATAAGAGCGAATCAATATGTCCGAACACATTCAGTCGTCGAGCATCTCTCAAGGTGAAAGCAGTCAATCGTCGAGCAGCTCTCAAGAAGCTGACACACCAAAACATTCAGTTTTTGAAGAATTTGGGCTTGAAACTGAGGGGAAAAAGTGGATCTGCTGCTGTATTGTAATTGCTTGCTTCGTACCATGGAAGAAATCCTGACTATACAAAAACCAATTATCTTTGATGAGTCTATCGCCCACTACGAGACTCATGCGCATCAACCGTTCGCGTCGACAACTTTCAATAACAACGATGAAATTCGCATTTCCGTTCAACATCAAGACTTGTGCTTGCTACCGAGTAAAAGCTCATTGCACGTACTTGGAAAATTAACGAAAATAGATGGAACTCCGGTCGAACACACACGACTCGTTAATAATGGCATCTGTCATTTGTTTGAAGAAATACGTTACGAGCTAAACGCTATTGAGATCGATCGTAGCAAAAACCCTGGTCTCGCGACACTCATGAAAAATTACGTATCGCAGAGTCCTGGGCAAAAGTCTCTGATGGAAAATGCTGGCTGGCTTGACAATGATACTACAACATTGACGGATAACAGCGGATATTTTGACCTTTTGATGCCGCTCAATCTAATTCTCGGATTCGCCGAGGATTACAATCGAATTGTCATCAATGCTAAACACGAGCTGATTCTTACGAGATCGAATAACGACATGAATGCTATTGTACAGATACCAGATGGGGCTGCTGAACAATTCAAGATTTCATTGCTCAAAATTGAATGGATGATACCCTATATCAGAGTATCGGATCAACGAAAAGTACAGTTGCTGAACTATATTGCCAAAGATCCATCCATCGGCATGAGTTTTCGTACATGGGAACTGTACGAGTATCCATTATTGCCGGCCACCTCGAAGCACGTCTGGGTCGTGAAAACATCGACGCAACTTGAAAAACCTCGCTATGTCATTTTAGGATTTCAGACCGCGAGAAAGAATAATGCAAATAAAAATGCGAGTCATTTTGATCATTGTAATATTCGCGATGTTAAGCTGTTTTTGAACTCTCAATGTTATCCTTATGGTAATTTGAATCTCGACATTAATCACAATCAATATGCTCTGCTGTACGATATGTATGCAAATTTTCAAGCGTCTTATTATGGTAAAGAGTCCGAACCATTGTTGAGCAAAGCCGATTTTATAAGATATGCTCCCCTCATTGTTATCGATTGTTCGAAACAAAACGAGTTCCTCAAGTCAGGACCAGTGGATATACGTTTGGAATTTGAATCGGAAAATCCTTTCCCACCCCAAACATCCGCATACTGCGTGATTTTACATGATCGGATCGTTGAATATAATCCGATCAGTGGTAATGTTAAGAAATTGATGTAAAAAATGAATGGGTTTTGTAGGTGTAAGATTTTTATGCGAATAAAAAAATTCTGGTGAAAACAATATTTATTTCTCTTATTTATTTCTTTACATCGCGTATTATCTCCATAAACTCTTTCACATTCTCCACGATGCACAGTAGGAGAAAAGCCCAAAAACCTGGCCAAAACCTCAAATGACCTTTGACGGGAATGAAAATTGGCTTACAGGGGTTTTCAAGGTCGCTGATTACGAATCTGAAAGCCAAATTATCGTAAACAAAATGGCCGATCCAATATGGCTGACATGAATGTTAAAAAGTTGCCAGATGTCGACAAAAATTGGTATTTACGGGTTTTCAAGGTCGCTGATTACGAATCCGCAAGCCAAATTATCGTAAAAAAAATGGCCGATCCAATATGGCCGACATGAACGTTAAAAAGTTACCAGATGTTGACAAAAATTGGTATATACGGGTTTTCAAGGTCGCTGATTACCAATCCGATATCTATTGTTTATAACTTGCAACAAAGAGCTTACAGCAAATTGTTATAAACAAAATGGCCGAGTATCCTGCTAAATAGATAAATTAATATATTTAAAAAAATCATCATAATAAAATAAACGTGAACAGTGTATTCTACGCAATTATTATTTTTATTTCCAAAATACATACGGAACGTTTCAAAAATAGAACATTTTATTCTTAATCAAAATCGTAATCGGAGTCGGAGTCGGAGTCAGAATCATTATCCGAGTTTGTATCTATTACAACTCCCGGCACGGCTTCAATCTCGGCGCAAAATTCGTCTGCTGCAGCAGTCACTTTAGGAGCGATCAACATCGCTACAGCTTCCGGCGACAAACTCTTCAGCTTCTTCTGTGGTAGTCTTCTGACACTTGAAATGTACGGATCAGAAGTAACTAAGAGCCGATGAAAAACATCTTCCATAGTTTTAACCCTGGAACTTTTTCGCGCAAAATCTTCTCGATATCGTTTGATGTCTTTGTTTCGAGCTTCCTGAGCATCTTCGGATAATTGGCCGATTGGTAATAGAGCATGAGTTATTATCACTGGACCATGAATTAATAGTTTGTGCACCGAAGTAGGCATGGAGTACCAAGGGTATAATGCAACGGTCTTTCTTGCCGTTTCAATAGCATACTGTTCAAATCTTTCACAGTTTATCTCGTGGCCACACGATATAACTTGTAGGATTACGTACAAGCATTTAATAACTTCTTCGTTGACCCCCGTTATCGCAGCAGAAACCGTCGAATTTTCAAAGAATCGCCGAGCTGTGTTGCCATCATTGCTGCTGCCGTATCCAGGCTTTGGGCGATCGATATTTAGACCCAATTGCTTCTTGAATCCTTCTTGAATGGCCCTCTTGCGTTCCTGGGTAATTTTTTTTTCTTCGGCACTTCGAGCTTGCCATTTTTTAATGCCGAGTTTGTAAGACACGTGTAAGCAATACTCGAAGCACCGT
Source organism: Ophion obscuratus (assembly GCA_964007375.1). Lineage (NCBI taxonomy): Eukaryota > Metazoa > Arthropoda > Insecta > Hymenoptera > Ichneumonidae > Ophion > Ophion obscuratus. The sequence continues at coordinate 16,868,145 of OZ023316.1, read as the reverse complement.
ATCCACGCATGCAGCGTCGACAATCCGAACTTCAAATTTGTTTCATTGATTTCCCTTTGCAATACAGTGTCGATGGCATTAAAATCTTTGCTGGTTGCTCCACACAAATAGCACCGTTGAGCAGATTTCGTCAATGATACAGCGTTGCAAACTTTACCATCTATCATGGTGAACAACAACTTGTACATTACGGAGATTTCTTTTCCATCTATTACACTTTCGAATGGACGAAGTGACTTTATTTGTTCTTCAACAATTTGGACTTCATTAAGTGTTGACTCTGTGTCTTCGCGTAGAAACAGTAGTCTAAGCGGTCTACAAAATCGTGGAGACGAGGGTCTGGGGTTCTTCCAAACAACTATTTCTTCCTTCGATTGTTGATCATAACACACGAGTTGTAACGGCACGACTGAAGTAAAGAATACATGCGCATCAGATTTGCTGTCATCACTGAACGTCTGCTTATATTCACTTTGCCCAGAACTTCCATCGCAACCCCACTTGCAAATCAAGTCCATTTTACGAACATTATCTGGAGTCAATCTTTGAATGAGTACATTTTGGACGAGTAAAATACGTTCAACTGTATGATCTAATAGTGCCTGTAGTTGGACTTCTGCACTACTCTCTGTAATCCTGATTGAATCACGTGGTGGATAACAACGCTTTTTTGCTTTCATCACTTTTTCGTAAGGCGGATATAGCTTACAGTTATTTTCCTTCCCTAATCTTCTCATTCCCTGGTAAGTACTCTTGGAGAATTTATATTCAATCATAGCGGAAAGTGCAGCCTCTTCGGATAAAGTAATTTCATCCGTTGCTGAGTAAGCTTTACGATACTTGGAAGCTCTTAAAGGACTCGTCATTGTTACGTCCTTAATAACTTTTGCGGCGTCGGATTGTCCTGAAGAGCGAAGGCTCATCTGAGTAGCGTATGCTAACTCGACCGAGTTGAACGATGTACGAATATCTTGGGTCTTCCTTCGTTTAGATCTTTCACTGGACATTGTAAACTCAAGGGACGGGCGGCCGCCCGTATTACCCGGGCTTGTTACTACAGTGTCTGTAGGTGCGGCAAAACATACCTGCTTGCTAAGCCATTCACCGTTATTCTTGAAAAATACACAGGATTTTCTGTGAGCTTGTTGCCACCTCGTTCTCATTTGATTGAAGAGTATCGAAAAAGTCTGTTTCGAGTCCTCAGGCACTACAACTGTACGTCCGGTGTCCTTGGAAATTTTTTCTACCATAAATTCGATCAAGGAAGCGAATTTATCGGATAAATGCTCGCTGATTATCAGAAATACTTCTTTCCTTGCCAGCACCAATTCTTTGTAACCGGATCCTGTAATAAAGACATAAAATTGTAGAAAATTGGTGTTAAAGGAAAAGATAAAATTTTAAATTAATACAAAAACTTGAACAATGTACATTATTTTACCAAATAAATAACCGCAATAATTGAAATAATTTTAAAAAAATTAGACAGAAAATATTGACATGGATTTGGTTAAAAGAAAGCTTTGCTTACTTTATAATATATATATATTCAAATATTTTATTTGAATGTTATAACATTTCATTCATATTTAAGAAATTTTTATGTGGTTGATTTTAATATGTATATATATATATATGCATACGTATATATCATAATTAAATCACAGAAAATTTATATATATATATATATATACACATACATATATATTAAAATAATTTATTTCAAGAGTATAACAGCCGTCTTGTCCGTTATGATGCTACTTCACCCATTCTCAGGTAGAGGCGCAGAGGCTGCTCAATAGTGCCGCGTGCACGCTCGGCTACCGCACGATGCGAAAAAAATCATAACGGACAAGACGCACGTTTTCCGCAGGTAACTCTTGTAAATTTCGAAAGCTTATACATTAAACTAAAGGCCGAGACTAGGAGCTTTGCAAAATGTGACAAAATATATAACTTTTCGGACCGTTGAAAATATAAGTTTTCAAAATTATTCAATTTTATTTATGCCGAAGGCTATACTACATTTCAATCATTTATACATAAACTTTAGATTCAACCGATGTAAAAACATGTTCTACATACCTCCAGAAGTCGTATCCATGTTGCAGAATTGAAATTAAACCCGTCACTTTAAAGTTATGGGTTTTTGAAGTCAGCGTTATTTTCGTCTGTTCAGCGCGTGACACGTACACTCTTCACGAACACTAACTGCCAACTGACGCTGCGGCGCAGGTATACACTTAAAGGGCTTTCCCTTCCACAATAGAATGCAGTTACTAGTCCTCTACCTGAATGACTACTCAACTGACCCTATTTCGAAAATTTATTTTTTGGGGTTTTGGCCAGGTTTTTGGGCTTTTCTCCTACTGTGCGATGTTATGCACATTTCGAGTATAATCTATTACATCATTAACCGCTTCGTCCTCTGAAAGCGTATTGCTCTCTATTTTACGTTTCACTTGGAACAATTTTGTGTTCAGTTCATCGACATCATGATGTAGACTCTGCACATGTTTATCAATAATGTTAATTGATTCATGCAAAAATTTACACTGTGCACAAATGTCTTCATTGCACTCTCGTTGTACTTTTTTCAAGTTCTCTTGAAATTCCAGTATATCGTCGATCAAATGGTAGACAGCCTCTGGCGCAACATCTCCAAAATGCTTAACGACAGCATCGTCGTAATCGCATATGTATGGTGGAAGACAGCACAACTGTCGCATCTCATCCGGAGTTAGCTCGTTCATGATGACTCCAACGAATCGATGCTCTTATTGTTGTTGTTGCTGTTGTCGGATATTCAGATGAGAGGACCTTTTGAACAGACTATCGATGTCACTTTTCAATTGAATGAATTTTTCGCTAATGTCTTCCAGAAATAATTCAATTCTCGCTTTCAATTTTTCCGCTTTATGATCTTGCATTCAGCGATTACTCCAAGACAACTGATGGAGCATCGCAGAACTCCGCAGAACTCGCAGAACCCCCACTCTCTAGAATATTCGAACATTCTAGAACATCTCTCCTTGACGATGGAGTTATGATTGAAGGCCATCATTTATTATCCACTACAGTAGACTATAACCGAATCTTCTAAAACGTTCGAGAACACATTCATATGACCCCACAATTAAGTCAACAGTTTTATTATTATTATTTTTATTATTTTTATATATAATAACTAAATCAACTGCGGAGTTCATTATTATTATTGCATATTTAACGGGGGATAAACAATTCCCGGAAATCTGTCCTTGAAAATGCCCTACTGAGCCATCACATCGATGAATTGTCATCACTAAATCAACTGCGTAGTTTATTATATAAATATATATATATATTTTTTAACTTTATATATTTAAGTTTATATATATATTGTGACGGGAGATATTTCTCTAACCGGAAACGAGAACTGAACGAGAACTCAAATCGGGATCTGGTGCGAGAAACCGTCACCTTCGGCCGTTCCTCTCGTGCGCGTGCATCCGCAACCCGGGGCGCCAGAGACTTTGTTTCTCCAGTCGTCTCAACCGGAATAAACTGGGGTCGGGATGATCAAACCCGACCCGCCAGGCGGAGACTGGAGCTCTCCTTCATTTTTGTTGTCCCCCGGAATCCTAACCGGGTTCGGAGTCTGGAGACCTCCTCGATTTTTGATCGCCGGAATCGTTTAACCGGACTAAACGGGATGCACTTACACGGGAAGGAACGGTTGCGGTAAAGCACGGCCGCTCAGGCTGTGGGATATGGTAGAGGGGTCGGGATTCACCGGAGAGTAGCGTGAGCGAGCGCGAGACCTGTCACTATCGCGACACCGGAAACGTCACTAATAACACAAAATAATTGTTTTATTTTTGATAGTGCGGGAGCCGGTGGCTTAACCACCCGTGAGCTTTTTACGTAGACGAAACAACGCGAACGCGAACTGCACGTGAAACGACATACGCACGGGAGCGAGAGAGCATGACGACGTGCCTCTTATGCGAGAACGAGAGCGCGAGAGAGACACGACACGTCTCTCCATCGCGGCGTCTGATCGACGACGCTCAAAATCGGGAGCGATCGCGATCTCGGAGACAACCGTCTCACGCGAAGGTTCGGTAGCGACTCTGTTACGATAGCCGAAAAATCGGGAGCGATCGCGATTTTAGAGACAACCGTCTCACGCGAAGATTCGTTAGCAACTCTGTTTACCTCGCGCGACCAAGACCGGCGCGCGAGGGATTATGCGAGAGCGAGACAGAGCGCGTTAACAGAAAAAATGTCAACACGCTCGCGGCATCGGACCATGCGAAATCGCTGGTCAAGCGAGAACGTTATCTCGTATAATATCGAGAGCTGAAATATTATTTCGGGAACTGGAATATTCTAATAGAATATTCCTTTCGGAATCTATATTTTCTGCCCGAGTTACCCCGAAAACGGAACGGTAACAAATCGGGACCTTTTCTCATCGGTACCTGGAGCAGTGCAGCCAGATCGCGCGCAAAAGTTACCCCCTCTCTAGTCTCTTGCGCGCCCATCACACAATCATAGTAGCGCGTGTCCGTGAGCGAGCGACGCTCGGACGTCTTCGGGAAGAGCCGAGCGCCACCGAAGTTTCCCGACCGCGCCTTCGGCAGCTACACCAACACATGGACGCTGAGCACGTTCATGTGCGACCAAGCCGAACCGAAGGATTCGAGGGAAAAAGCAATCTGAGCACGACTCGGGCGTGACGTCACCCGACGGCACGAGCGAGGCTTTTAGATGATTTCAATGCTTATTTAGCCCTTGATTCTCTGCGTTATTAATGTATAAAAAAATGGATCGCACACTCTCATCGCTTCTTTTTTCAGTTTATACGTTAATTTAAATATAATAATAAATCTAAATTACAACTTATGTATCTTCTAAAATATTGTTTACGCTTTATTCACACCCGTCCTTATGCCAAATAAATTATATTTCATAAAAGTAAGCGGAAATATATTTATGGTCGTATTATTAAATTAATTCTCATAGCTCTCATATGAAAAAATCCAAAAAACTTCAAAACCTTAGATTTCAACGAACCAAAAACATACATCTTCACATTTTCAATCATGACGAATTTTTAAGAACAATATCATGTCAAACACATCTGAACCAGAACAATATACATCACCGAAGTTATCAAAACATAAATCAAACAACACAAAATCACAACATCTTATACTCAACCCTTACTAATAGACAATAGGACACAAATAATAATCTTTCCACTGATCCTCTGAATAATGTAAATTCAACAATCACATTAAATAAAACGAAAGAATGGCTTATAAATCTCTCCAACATTGATATTCCGCTACACATTTCCACATTCCTGTCTCTAGGTGAAAAGTTTTGTTTTCCTTGCCTCAAACTCTCAAACATAAAAACTCATATCCACAAATCAATCTCCGAAATTGAGTCCAAATTAGATTTTTTACTCGACAAACCTAGACAAATCGAAATTAGAACCAGATTCACTAAAATCTTAAACAAAATAAATATTCCAACATCATTTTCCAAAACTAATCAAATTATAAAACACACGTCCTCATTCTTAAAAAACAACCCTCAACTTTTAGTTACACGAGCTGACAACAGTAATTCTTAACAAATCAGATTACATTACAAAAACTCATAATTTACTCGCAGATTCCTCAACTTACAAATTAACAAATAGAAATCCCATCAACATTCTACAAAAAGGCATTAACAATATTCTCTCCAGATGGAAAACCCTAAAATTTATTGATGAAACAAAATACGAATACTTAAAAGCTGAAAATTGCAACCTATTTCGTATCAATTGACTGCCAAAAATTCATAAAAATAATTATCCACTTCGTCCAATAATATTATCAATAAACAGTCCAACGCATAAACCAGCTACATTTATACAATCTAAACTTCCTAAATTAATCAATACGACTAATTCACACGTCAAAGATAGTTTCCACCTAAAACATTCACTTTCAAACATCTCAATTCCACTCAACTACAAATTGGTCTCGTTTGATGTTGTTTCTCTCTATACCAACATCCCATTACAACTTGTTATTTAAAGCCTTCAAAAAAGATCAAATCTATTTTCAAAAACATTTCCTTTAAACGAAATAATTAAAGCCATAGAATGCATCATGTTCTCAACTTTCTTTACATTTCAAAATAAAATTTACCAACACATCTCAGGGTTACCAATGGGCTCACCTCTGGCTCCAATACTATCTAGCATCGTCATGATCGATCATGAAACAAATTGTCTGGAAAAATTAAAATTTTCGTTACCACTATATAAAAGATATGTTCATGATATTATTATTGCTCTACCAACAGACAAAATTGAATCCACCAGAAAGATTTTTAACTCATATAACTCAAAATTACAATTTACATCAGAAAATGAAGTAGATAAAAAATCCCGTTTCTTGATATACTTTTAATGCATAAACAAAATTCAATTATCACAAATTGGTATAGGAAATTAACCTGGTCAGGCAGATTCATAAATTTCTTTTCACACCACCCACTTTCCCAAAAAAAGCCATAATTTACATGCTAGTTGACAGAGCAATAAAATTATCTCATCCTTCATTTCACAAAGAAAACCTCAAACTTATTAGTAACAAGATGACACAAAATTGCTATTCGATCTCTTTCACAGAAAAAATAATAAACCATCGGCTTTCCACAATCAACAATCAAAAAAAAATAACAACAGTTTTGATTCTTTCAGACTAATACATGTTCCTTACACCAAAAAAAACATCCATCATCAACTAATTCGTCTTTTCCAACAATACAACATAACATTAGTCACAAACAATAAACACAACATTTCATCGATTACCGGCTCCACCAAAGACAAAATAAATAACAACCAAAAATCCAACATAGTTTACAAAATAGATTGTAAGGATTGCAATGCCACATACATCGGCCAAACCAAAAGATACCTTGAAACCAGAATAAAAGAACATAAAAATAGCCTAAAACATACTACCACAATACACACAGCCTTAGCACAACATGCAATAGAACAAAAACATGCCTTTCAATTCGACAATGAAAAAACTTTGAACAATGAAAATTGGCTCAAAAAAGACTAATCCTAGAAATGATTTAAGTAAAGCACACTCCAACGTCATAAATTTTAGAACTGACATACAAAAACTAAGTTCGATCTATAACTCTATTATATAACTATTAAAATATTTTACAATACTTTACTTGACATAACAATTTAAAAATTATTGACACTATAACTTAATTTTAAATACTCTTAATATGACGCACCAATTTTATTTATCTTGACACGTCACTGCCTAAAGGATATTTCTCCACCGATTCGCAAAATAAAGACTCTAATAAGCTTCAGGAAATTAAGACACCACTCAGTTTCTCTCGAACTCTTCGTGATCACACAACTCAATATGTAACTGAGTAATGTAAATTTCGAGTTTTTGTTTATTTTGGAAGAAAATTTTTAAAGTCTTGAACTCAATAGGTAATCATCACAGTCATTTGATACTTTATTAAAATTTATTTTAAATCAATCACGTACATTAAATTTTCACAAATAAAACACAAAACTTTCTTATAATTATTAATCCCTTACAGATGATAAAAATCGCTAACAAACGATAAATTCTTCCATCTGTTGAGTATACTCCAGCACAACAGTACTTACTTCCATAAATACTGTCTTTTAAAATAACGATTAATTAATGAAATTAATGATTGATTAATGAAAAAATTTAATCGTAAAACATCATGAGCAGTTTTCCTATTTTCAGAATAATGTTCTTTCAATGAGCGTGTTTCACTTATAAACAATTCGCCCCATACAAAAAGAAAATAATAATAAAAAAAAAACAGAAAAGCACTGAGCGCGGGGAACGATCCCGCGCCCCTAAGCTAGGAACGCTACCAACGGGACCATCTTTAATGTACGTGATTTGAGATTTGAAATTTAAAATTTGTGAAAATTTAATGTACTTGATTGATTTAAAATAAATTTTAATAAAGTATCAAATGACTGTGATGATTACCTATTGAGTTTAAGACTTTAAAAATTTTCTTCCAAAATAAACAAAAACTCGAAATTTACATTACTCAGTTACATATTGAGTTGTGTGATCACGGAGAGTTCGAGAGAAACTGAGTGGTGTCTTATTTCGTGAAGCTTATTAGAGTCTTTATTTTGCGAATCGGGGGAGAAAGATCCTTTAGGCAGTGACGTGTCAAGAGAAATAAAATTGGTGCGTCATATTAAGAGTATTTAAAATTAAGTTATAGTGTCAATAATTTTAAAATTGTTATGTCAACTAAAGTATTGTAAAATATTTTAATAGTTATATAATAGAGTTATAGATCGAGCTTAGTTGTTGTATGTCAGTTCTAAAATTTATGACGTTGGAGTGCGCCTTACTTTGGATCATTCCTACGGTCTTTTTTGAGCCAATTTTCATTGTTCAAAATTTTTACATTGTCGAATTGAAAGGGATGTTTTTGTTCTATTGCATGTTGTGCTAAGGCTGTGTGTATTGTGGTAGTATGTTTTAGGCTATTTTTATGTTCTTTTATTCTGGTTTCAAGGTATCTTTTGGTTTGGCCGATGTATGTGGCATTGCAATCCTTACAATCGATTTTGTAAACTATGTTGGATTTTTGGTTGTGATTTATTTTGTCTTTGGTGGAGCCAGTAATCGATGAAATGTTGTGTTTATTGTTTGTGACTAACGTTATGTTGTATTGTTGGAAAAGACGAATTAGTTGATGATGGATGTTTTTTTTGGTGTAAGGAACATTTATTAGTCTGGAAGAATCAAAACTGTTGTTATTTTTTTTTTTTTGATTGTTGATTGTGGAAAGTCGGTGTTTTATTATTTTTTCTGTGAAAGAGATCGAATAGCAATTTTGTGTCATCTTGTTACTAATAAGTTTGAGGTTTTCTTTGTTAAATGAAGGATGAGATAATTTTATTGCTCTGTCAACTAGCATGTAAATTATGGTTTTTTTGGGAAAGTGGGTGGTGTGAAAATAAATTTATGAATCTGCCTGACCAAGTTGGTTTCCTATACCAATTTGTGATAATTGAATTTTGTTTATGGATTAAAAGTATATTAAGAAACAGGATTCCTTATCTACTTCATTTTCTGATGTAAATTGTAATTTTGAGTTATATGAGTTAAAAATCTTATTGGTGTATTCAATTTTGTCTGTTGGTAGAGCAATAATAATATCATGAACATATCTTTTATATAGTGGTAACGAAAATTTTAATTTTTCCAGACAATTTATTTCAAGATCAATCATGACAATGTTAGATAGTATTGGAGCCAGAGGCGAGCCCATTGGTAACCCTGAGATTTGTTGGTAAACTTTATTTTGAAATGTAAAGAAATTTGAGAACATGATGTATTCTATGGCTTTAATTATTTCGTTTAAAGGAAATGTTTTTGAAAATAGATTTGATCTTTTTTGAAGGCTTTGAATAACAAGTTGTAATGGGATGTTGGTATAGAGAGAAAGAACATCAAACGAGACCAATTTGTAGTTGAGTGGCATTGAGATGTTAGAAAGTGAATGTTTTAGGTGGAAACTATCTTTGACGTGTGAATTAGTCGTATTGATTAATTTAGAAGGTTTATATTGTATAAATGCAGCTGGTTTATGCGTTGGACTGTTTATTGATGATATTATTGGACGAAGTGGATCATTATTTTTATGAATTTTTGGCAGCCAATAGAGACGAAATAAGTTGCAATTTTCAGCTTTTAATTATTCGTATTTTGTTTCATTAATGATTTTTAGGGTTTTCCATCTGGAGAGAATATGGTCAATGCCAGTGTTGATAGGATTTCTATTTGTTAATTTGTAAGTTGAGGAATCTGCGAGTAAATTATGAGTTTTTGTAATGTAATCTGATTTGTTAAGAATGACTGTTGAATTTCCTTTGTCAGCTCGTGTAACTAAAAGTTGAGGGTTGTTTTTTAAGAATGAGGACGTGTGTTTTATAATTTGATTAGTGTTGGAAAATGATGTTGGAATATTTATTTTGTTTAAGATTTTAGTGAATCTGGTTCTAATTTCGATTTGTCTAGGTTTGTCGAGTAAAAATCTAATTTGGACTCAAGTTCGGAGATTGATTTGTGGATATGATTTTTTATGTTTGAGAGTTTGAGGTAAGGAAAACAAAACTTTTCACCTAGAGACAAGAATGTGGAAATGTGTAGCGGAATATCAATGTTGGAGAGATTTATAAGCCATTCTTTCGTTTTATTTAATGTGATTGTCGAATTTATATTATTCAGAGGATCAGTGGAAAGATTATTATTTGTGTCCTGTTATCTATTAGTAAGGGTTGAGTATAAGATGTTGTGATTTTGTGTTGTTTGATTTATGTTTTAATAATTTAGGTGATGTATATTGTTTTGGTTAAGATGTGTTTGACATGATATTGTTCTTAAAAATTCGTCATGATTGAAAATGTGAAGATGTATGTTCTTGGTTCGTTGAAATCTAAGGTTTTGAAGTTTTTTGGATTTTTTCATTAGAGAGTGTTTTTTATGAGAGTTTTCATATGAGAGCTATGAGAATTAATATAATAATACGAACATAAATATATTTCCGCTTACTTTTATGAATTATAATTTATTTGGCATAAGGACGGGTGTGAGTAAAGCGTAAACAATATTTTAGAAGATACATAAGTTGTAATTTAGATTTATTATTATATTTAAATTAACGTATAAACTGAAAAAAATAAGCGATGAGAGTGTGCGATACATTTTTTTATACATTAATAACGCAGAAAATCAAGGGCTAAATAAGCATTGAAATCATCTAAAAGCCTCGCTCGTGCCGTCGGGTGACGTCGCGCGCGAGTCGTGCTCAGATTGCTTTTTCCCTCGAATCCTTCGGTTCGGCTTGGTCGCACATGAACGTGCTCAGCGTCCATGTGTTGGTGTAGCTGCCGAAGGCGCGGCCGGGAAACTTCGGTGGCGCTCGGCTCTTCCCGAAGACGTCCGAGCGTCGCTCGCTCACGGACACGCGCTACTATGATTGTGTGATGGGCGCGCAAGAGACTAGAGAGAGGGTAACTTTTGCGCGCGATCTGGCTGCACTGACCTGGAGGCTCTCGGAAATCGCATCCCCGGGTCACCGTGCGAAAGCGGGCAAAGCTTCTGTCCAGAAGCGCGGCGCGGAGATCTCCATCCTCTGCCCGTAACCCAAACGGCCCGCTCTCCAGCACGATGCACCACTACGGTGGGGCGCCGGCGTTTCAGCCGGGCGTGCACCGATTCCCCGAGAGGCCTCACTGGGTGCATCCCTCGGTCGGGATTGCTCAGTACGTCGAGCCACACGCCGCTCGACCGAGTTCCGCACGCCAACCTGACCCGAACGAAAACTCAACCCAAAACCTCAAACGTAACAACACAACCATTCTAGAGAAAGGCCCCTTAACACAGACGGATGGGTCGCAACCCGGGCATCGAGAGCATGTCTTGATCATCGGTAGCATTTCTGTGACGTGTCTTAAAAAATCACGTCACAATATATATATATATATATATATATATATATTGTTACACCGTTGGGCGAAAATATATGTTTTTAAAAAAACGTCGTTATCGCTTATCGAAGAGTTCTTCTTTATTTTATTGATTACAATCGTATGAAGAAGTGCTGGCCTATATTGTTCTCGGTGTTTTCTAGTACTCGATGTCCAACGACTGTAATTTGATGCGCCGACTGATGACTCTTCTTTCACGATAGCGGCTTGGAGTTATACGTCAATCGAAGTGCGTAGTTGTATATTGTAGAATGTTCCTTGACGATCGATGAATGTTTACTGGACCAAAACTACGCTTAACTCGGCAACGATATGCTCGTGACAAATGAGAATGGTTTTGATCGAATGAATGCTTGACGATAAAACGCGCCTCTCGATCTGCAAGACGCTCTTATATACTATTTGGGAATAACGCAATACGCATTGGCTACATAGTGGGGAAAAAAATATCTCGTCACCGGGTGGCTTATTCCAGAAGGTGTCAGATTACACCGTTACATTCCTCCCTCCTTAAAGAATTTTGGTCCCCATAAATTTTCATATTTGACTGGTTGATTGTTTCGGTTTAAACAATTTTTGAATCAGTTTTGGCGACTCTTCAGATTATTCTATTTCTGTAATTCTTGTCCTTTCATTATATTTTCCTCTTGATGATTTTTTAAGATGTATATGCTCCGGTCGATCTATGGTCTGGGCGTTATTTCCAAAATTACAATGATCAAATATTACACATGGTCTTAAACAACAGGAAACTGTTTTTCTTAAGCATTTCCAAAGACCTATTTTATACATAACGTAAGTGCATATCACGGTTATAGCCGTATATCCTATATATTGAAGTCTATCTTGAATATGTTCTTTAATAGATTTTGATCTTCTTCGCAATGCTAATTATTTTATTTGCTCATTTATTTCCTCGATGTTTGTTCCTAAGTCTTGTAAATTCTTTGAGTTGATATCGTTTTCAGAGATTGTACTAATATTTAATTCTTTTCCTTTAATCTTATGAATTCGTAGAAGATCTTTTATCTCTGTCTCGTTAAAACTTCCTTGTAAAATTATATCAGATTCAACTGTTTTAATTATATTCGAGGCTTTTAATATAGCGTGTGTTGCCATTGCCAAACATCCTTTTTCAAGATGAACTTTTGCATTTGACTCAAGTTTTATTGTTTTTGGAGCATTATCAGGACATAGTATATGAAGTGTTTCTTCTTTTACCGGTATTACAATCCAATCTTGTCCTGTTTTTAATTGAATAAACAGAGAGCTTTCTAATTGCACATATTTCGGTGTACACATATTTTCCTTTTTCGCGAGAATCATAGTTTCTCAACTATGTATACTCAACTGTGTATAAATCATGTATACTCAATCATGTATGTATACTCAACTGTGTATAAATCATGTTTCTCAACTATGTATAGTTTCTCAACAGACTACTCAACGCAGTCCTCCACATGATGTGGAGGACTGCGTTGAGTAGTCTGGATGTTTTCTTTGAATTAGATACATATTTTCCACCTTTTTTAGATTTTCAAATTCTACTACTTCTAGTGGAAAAAATCAGGTTTTCTTTTCATTAATTACAATATAATCTGTATCAATATGATATAATATGTATCCTTTTATCATTGAATAAGTCGGAATCGCGATCGGATATAATATCTCATACATTTCTTCCTCTAATATCGGTACTTCCAGAATATATATTAGCTTTTCTTGTATCACTGCAATTGTTAAATGACTTATGTCAATTAATGTGGAAAAATGCTCTTCAGTTAGCTGGACTGGGAAGAAATGAGGATAATTTGTATGGTTTCTCAAGTTTTCAAATATAAGTTGTGGGGGAAACGTTTGAGGATGCGCTATTCCATGTTTTCCATCGATTATTGCATTTAACAAATCCGTTATACTTGTCTTCAAATCTTGGTACAGCGTAATGTATCCGGATAATATTTCATTGATTTGTATATTAATTGTATTTCTTCTAGTTTCTTCATGCAAGTTTTTTATATTTCCACTTAGTAACTTAAATTGCACAATCATGTCTCGAAAAGTTTTATCATTGCTCTTTAATTGGTTCATCATTAAAGTCGTCTGATTTTTTATTAAATGTGCTATTACCAAGTTATCATTTCGTAGTTTATCGATCTCATCATTAAAATAAGTAGCGTCGGAGGATGACAATGTTCCAAAAAGCAGTTTTATTCCTTCTCCGACAATATTGAAAAGTCCTTTTTTTATTCTTTGACCGATTAAATGATATAATGTCTTTAGTTGACTTTCTAACATTTCATTTCGCTTGATTTGCGTTTTAATTTGTTGCACACTTTGACATATAAATCCAGGTTTATATTGTAAGCATATATCGTATAATTCTTTAGTTTTATTCTTTAGTAAGAATACCTCTTTGGGTAAGTGGCTAAACTCTATTCCGATGATTATTTTCCAGGTTTCGTGATAGACGTGTGCTTTTCCCATGGTTTTTAGATAAACTGATTTTTCATTCCCAATGTTGTTTACTTGTACCTGGCTGCGGATCATTGGGGTCAATAATGTCGTCATCAGTATCAGTATCGTCAATTGCGTCATCGGATTCATTTTCATCTGTAAAATAGGGTTTTACATCTATTTTACTATATATTATGAGGTCGTTGCCTCTTCTTATAGCTACACTTTGTTCATTTAAAATTTCTTCTATTATGTACGGTCCTTCCCATGGACTATGTAGCTTTGAGAATCCTGGTTGTTTTCTTTTAATTAGTACTTCTTGTCCTATTCTTAAGGATTTTGGAGTTCTTTGGGAAGTTAATCGTTCGCGCGTTTTGTCTTGGGATTTTTCGATTTTTTCTTTAGCTTTTTCACGGACTTTTTCTCGATATCTTCTTAACGAGTCATATTTTTCTTTTATAGTCATTTCGAGATCTTCGGCGTCCAAAGGAATATTTGGGGCATAACCAAATAAAAATTCGAAAGGTGACACTCCGGTCTTTTCATTCCTTGTCGAATTATAAGAGATCATCGCCCTTGATAATTGATTCACCCAATCGGTACTTTCCACCATGTAACTCCGTACGTAATTGAGGATTTCCCGATGTGCACGTTCATTTTTTCCATTCGATTGTGGGTGATATACAGAGGTTGCGGTCCATTTGACCCTTAACTTTTCACACATTACCTCATGAAATTTACCTTTAAATTCGACGCCATTGTCCGTTAAAATTTTTTTAGGAATCCCAAAAATTTTACAATAGTTTTCCCAAAATTTTTCTAATACTTCTTGCGAATTCTTAGTTTTGAGCGGAGCTATTACCAAATATCTTGTAAGGTAGTCCTGTACAACCAATATATATTTATGACCATGACTTGCTGGAAGAGGTCCCATTACATCTAATGATACTTTGTCGTTAGGATTTACTGGGATGTCAGGATTTCCTGGATTTGGTCTTGTCACCTGTGAGGTTAATTTTTCTTTTTGACATGTCTGACATCGTTGAATTATTCTTTCTACGTCTTTTGTCATTCCGGTCCAATTATATTTTTGTCTCAATTTTTCTATAGTCTTTTGTGGTCCGTTATGTCCTCCAATAGTCGATTCGTGAAATTCTTTGATTATTCTTTCTCTTTCTTCTTGCGTGGTAGGGTCTTTCACTTGACTCGTAAAAATTATTAACTCTTTTTCCGGATTTACTTTTGTAAAAATATATTCAATCATTTCAAGTATTAATGCTCGAAGTCTCGGATCTTTGATTCTAATTTCGATAGACTCACGATTAGGGATTCGTGCTCTTAATTCCGTCCACCAAACGATTTCATCTTCATTAGGATTGATTATTAGTCCTTTTTCGTTTAAATTGTCCGTTACAATGAGACCTTTTTTGTTTACTCGACCTTCTTTAATAAATATATTTTCAGATTTTTGATAAGAGTCTTTTTCTTCTTGAAAGTTATCATAGCTTGGAAATGTTTCGTTTATGAATTCGTCCAAAACATCAGGGATTTCATCATCCAAAATATTTATCCGAGATAGAGCGTCTGCGTTTGCATGAGATTTTCCCTTTCTATGAATGATTTCAAAGTCGTATTCTTCCAATTTCCATTTCCACCTCATTAACCGTGAAGAGGGATCTTTCAAATTCATTAACCAAGTTAGTGGTTTATGATCCGTGATAATCTTGAATTTTCTTCCATAGAGAAAGTGTCGATAATGCTTTACTGCCCAAACAATTGCAAGTAATTCTTTTTCTGTAGTTGAATAATTTTGCTCGGCAGGATTTAACGTTCTTGACGCATACGAAATAGGTTTGTCCTTTCCTAGTTCTCCTTGAGATAGTATTGCACCTATTGCTTTTCCACTAGCGTCTGTCGATAGTATAAATTGTTTGGTCCAGTCGGGATACGTCAAAATAGGTTCCGAACAAAGTGCGTTTCTTAATGTTGTAAATGATTTTTCTTCTTCGGTCGTCCATTGCCAAGTGGTCTTTTCTTTTAATAGATTTGTCAAGGGTAATGCTTTCTTTGAAAAGTCTTTGATGAATTTTCGATAATAGCCCACAAGTCCCAAGAATTGTTTGATTTCTTTCTGATTTTTGGGTTTTGGATAATTTACGATTTTTTCTATTCGTTCAGGATTTGGCTTAATTCCTTCTTTTGAAATGACATGACCCAAATAAGCTAATTCCGGTTTCAGATATTCACATTTGTCAGGTTGTAGTTTTAATTCGACATCTCTGAATCTTTGAAAAAGTGTTTCTAGGTTTTTGTTGTGTTCATTTCGAGTTTTTCCAAATACAATGACGTCATCCATATACACAAAGCAGTTATTACCGATTAGTCCTTGTAATCCTTTATTCATCATTCTTTGAAATGTCGGGGGTGCGTTCTTCAATCCAAAAGGCATTCTATTGTATTCATAATGACCATCCTTTGTCGAAAATGCTGTCTTTATTTTATCTTTTTCTTTTAATCCAATTTGATGAAACCCAGATGCAAGATCGAAAGCAGAAAAATATTTAGCGTTTCCCAAATTGTCTAAAATTTCGTCAATATTTGGTAAGGGATAGGCGTCTTGTTTAGTTTTGTCATTAATTTTTCGATAGTCAATTACTATTCGCCATTACTTTTTTCCAGACGCATCCGATTTTTTGGGTACAATCCATAGAGGTGAATTATACGGTGAATCGCTTTCTCGAATGATACGCTTTTCAAGCATTTCCTTAATTTGTCTTTTAATTTCCTCTTGATGGATGGGTGGATATCTGTATTGCTTTGTGTGAATCGGTTTTTCGTCAGTTAAATCTATCGAATGTTCTACTAATCGAGTCATTGGAAGTGGATTTCCTGGTAGAACGAAAATGTCATGATGTCTTTTGATGATTTTCCAAATTTCTTCTTTTCCTTCTTTGATATGATTCAATCGGATATTTTCAACAAGTAACTTTTCTCTTTTATTCGTCAATTCAGGGATCTCATAATTTTTAATATCCAAATGGTTAATTGGTTCGGCTTTTAACTTTCTCGTACAACCGTCTTTGTCAGTCCAATTGGGAATAGGAAATGTAGCTTGTCCGTTTTGAACATTTACCAATACATCGTAATCTTTTAATTCTATTTTGGCATGTCCGTTCAAAATTCCTTCGATGTCAAATGTACGTAAACAGTCGGTTCGTGCGGGCATATTTGTTTCTCTTTTTGGTGGATCTTTTGTAAATGTTCTTGGTCCAAATTGAAGTATATGCTTACCCATGTCCCATTTTGCTTCAAATTGTTCGAGTAAATTTAATCCAATTAATCCGTCTTCTTTCATTGGCAAATTTGAAGGGATTACGTGAAGCTCGACTGGTTGGGGAAAATAATCTTGTTTCAATTGTTCCTTCTGTTTTCAAAGTTTCGTTCGCAATTGTCGTAATTCTTTTTCCATTCTTAATTATTTTTGTCGCATCATTTAATAATTTCTTTTTTATCAATGATATTGTGGAACCTGGATCAATCAAAAATATTCCCTCTTTGGTGTCATCTAATTTTAAAAGAATATGAGCGAGTTTACATTCTTTGTTTCGGATGCTGCAAATTCTTGTGATATTTGTTCGTTCTCTTGGACATGATGGGTTTGGGGAGGATCTTTGGAGTTTTGAGGAGCATTTTGAAAATCCCGTTTGTTAAGTTGTCTGTTGTCAAATTGTTTTTTCCTACATTCTGAAAGTACGTGTCCCGGTTTTTTACAATAATGACACATTTTTTGGAAACCTTTTGTGAATGTTTTGTCGCTTTTGTTTTTACTTTTATGACTTTGATAATGACTTGAACCCTGATAACTTTTTTCTGTCAGATTATTCATTGATCGAGTTTTCATGGTAATTTCGGCTTTAATCGCAGAATGAATCGCTTCTTTTATATTGTTTGGATGTTCGGTCTTTACATCTAAACGAATTTCTCTTTCTAAACCTTCTAGAAAATCTGTAAGACCCTTTTCTTTTCTTCGTCGATTAGGATTGTTTTATGACTTGGCGGAATAGACGTTTTGTTCAAAATTGATTTGATTGCCAAATCGTGTATTCTCATGAATCGTTGTGAATATTCGTTAATCGATTCTTTTTGTTTCTGTCTACAATTCATCCTTTGGAGTTGAAAAACAGTTAAATCGTCGTGACTACCGTAATTAATTCGCAAGATATTTTTCAATTCAGTAAAATTATCAATATTGTCCGCTCTAATTTCTACTTTTGCTCTTCCTTTTAATTTCGATCCTAAAATCATCGCAAGTAGGAGACTTTGTTTGTTTCGATCTGTATTCTTTTTTGCGCTTTCAACTTGATAAATAAACGTTTCTACAGGCATATTTTCACCATCGAATTCAGATATTGTGATTAGTAATTCTTTTAGCGATGTTACATGGCCAGTCTCATCTTCGTCTTCAGTTATGTCAGATCCGTAATCATTTGTCTTTACTTCGACTTTCGATTCAATGTTCTCTATTCTCTTTAAAAGATTTTGAGAAATTTCGGATTCATAACTGTTTGTTTTTGTTTCAACCTTTGATTCAATGTTTTCCATTCTCTTGAAAAGGTTTTGAAGAAGTCTTTCTATTTCTTCCATTTCTTACCTTGGCGCAATATCGATCGTCCTTGAATATAACGAGCGTTTCCTCTTCCTTGACGAGGATTTCTTCTTTCTTCAACTAGGATGGGCTGTCAATCACTCCGTATTGGCACCCGTCTCTTGGTTAGTTGCCGATGTCCTTCTTCGATGACTGTCGCGTGATGATTCCGTCGAGATGTTCCCTCAGGATGATCCTCTCGGATCCTCGTTGGTTTTACACGTGACCTTCGATTCGATGAGTCGTCGTCGGATATCCCTCAGGTGTTCCGTTTGACGATCACAAGTTGAATCGGATGTGGTGAAAAGATGTCTTGAAGTCAACTTCTTAATGATGAATTGGATATCCGTTGAGATTTCACGACAATGTGTTTTCTTCTTTGGAATCCTTGACTTTCACCGATCTGTGTTGAACTTCCTTGTTGAAATCCACCGTTGAATTTGAAGTGCTCTTTATTATTTTGAGCACCAGTTGGGCGAACATATATGTTTTTAAAAAAACGTCGTTATCGCTTATCGAAGAGTTCTTCTTTATTTTATTGATTACAATCGTATGACGAAGTGCTGGCCTATATTGTTCTCGGTGTTTTCTCGTACTCGATATCCAACGACTGTAATTTGATGCGCCGACTGATGACTCTTCTTTCACGATAGCGGCTTGGAGTTATACGTCAATCGAAGTGCGTAGTTGTATATTGTAGAATGTTCCTTGACGATCGATGAATGTTTACTGGACCAAAACTACGCTTAACTCGGCAACGATATGCTCGTGACAAATGAGAATGGTTTTGATCGAATGAATGCTTGACGATAAAACGCGCTTCTCGATCTGCAAGACGCTCTTATATACTATTTGGGAATAACGCAATACGCATTGGCTACATAGTGGGGAAAAAAATATCTCGTCACCGGGTGGCTTATTCCAGAAGGTGTCAGATTACACCGTTACAATATATATATATATATATTATACATAAACAATTCCCGGAAATCTGGCCCTGAAAATTCCCCCTCACAACCTTGAACGATGACATATTCTGTAACCCGACACCCCCCTCCCAAGGTCATCGAGAACCTTCTAGAACATTCGAGATGCTTCGCGATGACGTCATCGCATCGATGAATTATTATCACTAAATCAACTGCGTAGTTTATTATTATTATTATTATTTTATATATATATATGTATGTATGTATGTATGTATGTATGTATGTATGTATGTATGTTTTTTTTTTTTTTTTTTTTTTTTTTTTTGGAGGAGGGGAAATCTTCGACAAGACGCCCAGATGTTTTGGGTAGTGTCGGATTTGTACCGACTAAAACCCCTCCTCTTTCTCCCCACTCCACATCGGTACCGCTTTCGCATTACTTCGATGTGGTGTGTTTTGGTCCTCTCCACCATTTTCCTACGCTTCATTCGTCCTTTGCGCTTCCTTAGGCTGTTCCCGCGTCGCGGTTTGCTTGTCCTTCCGCCCGAGCCCTCTCTTCAGTTTCCAGCTCTCTTTTCTTCTGCATCGTTCTTTTTATGAAGAACGCTGTCGCCGTCCATACCTCTTCTGCGCTAAGCATTAGAGGGATCAGACTACTTTCGTCGATCGTTTTGTTTCCTATTTGGACTTCCAGGTGTCTCCGTTCTACTTCTGTGGCCGGGCACTCGAAGACTGCGTGCTGTGCGTCGTCCGGACTAAATCCGCATTGGAGGCATGCTTCGTTTTCTCGTTTTTTAAAACGCGTCAGGTATTCGTTAAAGCAGCCGTGTCCTGTTAACGCCTGCGTCAGCTCATAGTTCATCTGTCCATGGGGTCTCCCGATCCACTCTGTTATGCTAGGGATGAGCCGGTGGGTCCATCTACCTTTGACGTCCGCGTCCCAGCGTTCTTGCCAACGCGTTAGTAGCCTTTCGTGGGCCCTCTGTTTTGCCGCTACCCTTTCTTCGTCCGTAATTGGAGTCCCGTCATGTTGGTGGGTATCCTGGTAGATCTCGCTTTTTTCCTGTGCCAGTAGGTCGATCGGCGGTACACTAGCAAGCGCGAGTGCGGCGTTTTCGGAGACTGTCCGATACGCTGATATTATTCGTATGGCGCTGCGTCTCTGCACTGCGGCTAGCTTTCGCCGCACCCCGACTTTCTTCATGGCGTCTACCCATACCTCAGCACCATATAGGATTTTTGAGTGGACAGTGCTATTTAACAATCTCCTCTTCAGCTCGCTGGGCCCGTCGACATTTGGCATGAGCCTTGCTAGGGCCGCGGCAGTAGAGGCTGCCTTCTCGCTTATGATGTTTACGTGCTCCGTAAACCTCAGTCCGACATCCATCTGCACTCCTAGGTACCTGAGGGATTTTCCCCAGCTTATATTTTGGCCATCTAGTTTCAGCATTGGCGTTGTGAAGACCCTTCTGTCTGTGATCAGAACTGCCTCGGTTTTATGGACCGCTAGTTGGAGCCCGCTCTCTTTCAGCCACTTACTGGCACGACGGAGGTTTTCATTTGCCACCACCTCCAGCAGTTTCGTCGTCTTCGCCGTCACCACCAAGCCCACGTCATCCGCAAAGCCTACCATTTCAGCCTGGCCCACGAGCTTCAGTTTGAGGAGGTCATCGTACATGATGTTCCACAGGAACGGTCCAAGAACCGATCCCTGCGGTACCCCGGCCGTCACCTCATATTCCACCGGTCCCTGTTCCGTGTCGTAGATAAGCTTCCTGTCGCTGAGGTAGCTGTCTATCATCTGCAGTAGATATGTTGGTAATTTCCGATCTGCCAGCGCCTCCGTGATCTTGTCCCACCTAGCTGTGTTGAACGCGTTCTGGATATCAAGGGTTATCACCGCGCAGAAGCCTTTGCTCTGCCACGGGCCCTGCTTTACCTTAAACGCTGCTTCGGTTACCCGCACTATGGCATCTACCGTCGATCTCCCTTTCCGGAAGCCGAATTGCCTCGGTGACAGCCCACCGTTTTCTTCTATGTGCTCTTCCAGTCGTCGGAGCAGGAGTCGTTCCAACAACTTCCCTGTTGTGTCGATAAGGCTAATCGGACGATACGACGACGGCTGTTCCAGTGGCTTTTCTCCTTTCCTTAGCAAGACTAGTGTCTGTCTCTTCCATCTTGCATGGAAGACCCCTTTCTGTAGGCATTTGTTGTAGACTTCCAACAGAACCTCTGGCCATGCTTCGACTGTTACTCTAAGTACCTCGTTAGGTATGCAGTCTGGTCCAGGAGCCTTCCCTGTCTGCAGACGTTTTGCCGCTGTCTGTAGTTCTTCGATGCGAAACGGGGTAAAGGCTACATCCCGGGCATGTCTCAGAACTCTTTTTTCGTGCGTTGGGAATAGCGCTCCGACTATTTGGCTCATGCGTACGGGGCAGGCCAGGCCGGGGATCTGTTTCCTACCTACTAGCTTTTTGGCTACGATCTTGTACGGCAGGCCCCAGGGATCCTCGTCCACCGATTTGCAAAGCTCCTTCCAGCATCTTCGCTTGCTGGTTTTTATTTCATTTCGTAGTTCCTTCTTAGCCTGTTTATAAGCTGTAACCAGCTGCACTTGCATATTTTTCGCCCGTTGCATTTTCCTCCGCGCTGCAAGGCACCTCGTCCTGAGCTCGGCGATGCTCGCCGTCCACCAGTGAACTGATTTCCGCCCTGACGGGGCCTTCTTGCGCTTTGGCATCGCTGCATCGCATGCAGAGATCAGAGCATCCATGGCAAAGTTCACTGCAGCGTTTACGTCCTCTGACTCGACTACTTTTTGCAGTGTTCCTCGTTGTTTTGTCCTTTCCATATACGCTACTAGTTTCTTTTCGTCAAGCTTTGACCGCACCCATCCTCTGGCCTTCGCTGTATGTGTTTGCGCTGGCGTTTCCCGATTTCGGTCCGACTCCCCCGTTTCAATGGTGAACTCAATATATTGGTGGTCACTGAGGGTGAGGTCTTCCAGTAGTTTCCAATTCATCGTTCTACCTGCCGTTTCTGCTGAGGCTAGCGTGACGTCAACGACCGACCCGGTGTTCCCACGCCGGAAGGTATACTTGGTCCCCTCGTTGAGTACCACCATGTCGATCCGCGCTATCAACTCTGACAGTGCCTCTCCTCTTCTGTCTAGACGCCTGGAACCCCATTCTGGCGATTTGCTGTTGAAGTCTCCGGTTACGAGGACTTCACCTCTGGCCGATCTTATGCTATCCTCCAGCTCGTCTATTTGGGCGACGAAGTCGCCGTATTCCGTGTTTGGTGAGAAGTAGCAGCTATACACTCTCACTCCTTCGAGTTCCACCCAGACATAGTTAGCTGCCGTTTCGCAGGCTGCCCTGACTCCCATGTTGCGGCTCAGGATTGCTATAGCCGCTCTGCCTGTTTTGTCCTGGTACCAGCAGCCCGTTTTCGGCGTTAGATACTGCTCGCTGACTAGCAGTACATCTATTGCCTTCTCCCTGGCCGTCTGCATAAGGAGGTCTTGTGCCTCTCGGCCGTGCCCCAGGTTTGTCTGCAGGTACCTGGTCATCTCCTTGCCTTGCTCAGCTCCTTTCGAAAGGATTCGCATTTGGCACTACCCAGTATGTGCTGCGCTCCTTCGTTTTGTCCCCCTTCCGCGCAGATCACGCAGTGGGGGGAACTTTTGCACTCCTTGGCAAGATGTTCTTCGGATCCGCATAGTCGGCACATGTTGGACCTATCTACTCCTTTGCAGTGGGTCGCAGCGTGTCCGAAGCCTAGGCAGCGGAAGCATCGGGTGACCTGGACTTTGAGCCTTACTCGGCACCTAATCCAGCCCACCTTGAGCCGTCCCACTTCGAGAAGCTTGTCCGCAAGCTCCGCCGGCATGGTTGCTACAGCCTTTTTCGTTCCTTGAAACACCGTTCGCAGCGCCCTGATGTCGATGGTTTTAGCCTCCGAGTTTCCGGTCGCTTCGTTCAGCGCTTCGCTGAGCTCAGCCTCGTCTGTAGCCTCGTCCAAGTCCAGTATCTCCACGGTCACTATTTGAGACAAGGTTTGTACAGTCGCCTTGCCTTCGAGTGCGCCGACAACGGCCTCTCTGAGGGCTTCGGCTTTATTTCCTCCTTTTCCTATCTCCAAAAGGAGTTTACCGCTCCGCGTTCTCCTAATTCCGGAAATTCTTACTCCGTGGCTTTCCGGGTCCACCTTCTTCTTGAGATCCCTGAGGACGTCTGCGTACGAGTGTTCACCCTCGACTGTTACCATTAAGGCTTCTGGTAGTCGTCCACGCGGTTTTTTCCTTGGGGAATTTTCCTTCGTAGCTCTGCGATTCTCCCTCCTTTCGCTGCGACTCTTTTGCGTTCTCCAGGGTTCGTCCGTTGCCGCTTC
The DNA here is from genome assembly GCA_964007375.1 of Ophion obscuratus. Classification (NCBI taxonomy): domain Eukaryota; kingdom Metazoa; phylum Arthropoda; class Insecta; order Hymenoptera; family Ichneumonidae; genus Ophion; species Ophion obscuratus. The sequence continues at coordinate 16,844,132 of OZ023316.1, read as the reverse complement.
GCCCTCTACGCTCAGGGTCGGTTCCGTTCGAAGCGTTTCAGGAGCCTGCGCTTCCCTCTTGTCCGGCTTCGAGCCTTTCTTGAAGTATCGCCGTTTTTGTTGTCTCATGTCCTCCTCCGGGGATGATAGAGCTCCTCGTTTCCTATTTTCTGTTTCTGGTGTGTTCAGCAGCCTTCTCGTCGTGCGGCTGTCTGCTCGCAGGAGCTGCCGGGCTTGCGGCGTTTGCGCCGACGCTACGTCCTTCGCTCCTTTTTCTGCGTATCTCTTTCCTCTTGCCGCTGCACCGGTATGGTGCGGGTCTGCACCCCACCTTGTGCAAGTGCCAGCACCGTCGGGCTTCGAGGTTGCCTCCTGTCTCGCTTTCCCTAGCGTCCTTCGGCATTCCGTGAGATGCTCGTAGTGAACGAAAGCTTCTCCTATGGCCTCCCTAATTTCCTTGTGGATATTCCTCGCAGCTTTCACAATCTCATAGATAGCATGGATGTTCTTGCCGAGGTTCTCCAGTGTCTCCCTTTCTTCGTCTTCTAGCAGCGCGAGCCGCTTTTTTCCTCCGTTGTCTCCGGCTTCGTTCGCCTGGGTGGCCTCCTTCGGTTGGGATTCCACCTCAATGGTCCTGCGGTAGCTTGGTGACGACGTCCTGGGGCCCGCTTGCTCGCCCCCGATAGACGCCGGTACTGGGGATCCGACCCCCTGCACCGTAAATGGTTTTCCATTTGATGTACTTTCCATATTTGGTTTATTTTCGGGGTTCCTTCCCCTAGGTTTGTTGTAGGGGTGTCCTTCCTCTTCGCACCACGTTTGGTCCGCGAGAGCTGTTTTATTTCGCCCCAGTCCGCCAGTCTCTCCGACAGCGTCAGAGTTCCTGGTGAGGACCTCCCCCATCCGCCACCCGGGGACGCGCGCCAGTCGGAGTTGGGTTTCTCCGTGAGGGAGACATCCTGTGGGGGACATCACCCCCCCTGGGCTCACCCCCCCTGGGATCACCCCCCCTGGGAACACAGTGTGAATGAACAGTGTGAATGAACACACAGAACATAAGCCTCAGAAGAGCGACAAACTACCAAAACCAAAAAGGTGTACTTTTTGTCCATCTTCAAAAGATTTTACAAAACACAGTTATGTTGTACAATGTGCGGAAAACCCATATGCGAGCATATGGGTTTTCCGTATGCGAGCATCGAACGGGTGTATGCTCAGACTGCTATTTAAAAAAAATGTAAAGAAAAGGACGTAATTCTGTAATATTATACGCAAAAATCATTTTTCAATAAAAATTTAATAAATATTATTTTAAAAAATACCATTTCATGCGCGTAAAAGTTTTTCCGAATATTCCTCCCTTCATTAAACACATATAAGGCATTCTTCATCAACTAGGCTACTTTTTTTTCAACGTCTCCAATTTTAAGAAAAATCTGCCAGTTTGAAATATTTGTGAAAAGGAACGTCTGTGATTTTTTTAGATTTTCGTAGGCGTTCAATCAGGATTTTCAATTTTTCATTACGAACACTGTATCCGATAATTATTCATCAAACAAAAAAAATCATACGAATAAAAACTTTTTGTTTCTTTCGCTTTATCAAAAAAATCAAAATCGTCATTTTTCTGCATTGAGAAAATTGAAATTTGGCAAAAAAATGAGAATAACATTTTTTTAACCTAATAACACACATATATGCGGTCATGAGATTTCGCAGGGTTTTTATAACCGCATATATGCGGTTATAAGATTTCGCAGGGTTTTAATATTTTTCATCCTAACCATTGCCAGTACACCCTGTAAAATTTGTACCGAAATCGAAAGTATGTTATTAGGTTAAAAAAAAAATTATTCTCATTTTTTTGCCAAATTTTCCAATATTCTCAATGCAGAAAAATTATGATTTTTTTTCGATAAAGCGGAAAAAATAAAAAGTTTTTATCCTTATATTTTTTTTTGTTTGAAGAATATTTTTTTCGGATACAGTGTTCGTAATAAAAAATTGAAAATCCTAAACGGACGCCAAAAAAATCTAAAAAAAACATAGACGGTCCTTTTTACTTATATTTAAAACTGGCAGATTTTGTCAAAAATTGAAGAGGTTGAATCGAAAGTGGCCTAGTTGATGAAGAATGCCATATACAGAGGTCAGGAAATAGGCATTTTCAGGATGAAGAATAAGAGTCCGATTTTAAACCTCGAAATTTCTTATATTTTTTTCTAAAAAGGTGTTATTTCAATGAAAAAATGCCGTTGGATTTTTAAATTAGTAGCTATGTTGGGAGCTGTACTTGCCTTTAGGCGCCTCTGACGCCGCGAAATAAACAGTGATCGTCGGTTTCATAACTCGGCAAAACAGGTGAGAGTTGAGTATATGGTGTAAACAATAGTGTAAGCACGTCAGTTTCATTGCTGAGAGGAAAAAAATCACAGGTTTATCTCCAATTTAAAACTGCGTAAAAGAGGAATGTGTAAAAATCTCGCTACCAATGTCCTAGCTAATATCTTATGTTTTTCACACAGAATGTCGAAGAAATTGTTTGCATTGGTGGAGTGGATTGGTGGTGATGATGATAAGAAATATAGACCTGAAGTTCCCGTAGATTGGATTAAGAACTTCGATATTGACGATTTCCAATCGGATAAATTCGATGTTTCCTTAAGTTTTGTGATCGAATGGCACACAACGAAAAAATAATCCCCGGGCAGCTGGCCTTTATACGATGGATAAATCATCGTAGTGTCACGTAAGTTGTATAAAATGTTAATTTGTATCATGTAATTAGAATCAAGAGGAAAAATTCAAGAAGAGGATATTGTATTGTCAAAATCCCTGCGCAGAAACCTCTTAAGTCCGGCTTAAAGGGTAACACCACTGTAAACTTACAAAAAAATTGATTTTTTTTAATTGGCTGAAGAGATGCTTTGAACGATTAAGGATGAGAAAAAAAATTTGGGTACCTATAAAAAAGGCGGTGGCAGTGGCTTTTCATTTTATTCACTCCAAATTTTGAGCACATCTTTAAAAGAACATTCAGAAGAGATGTACGTACGGGATTTTCCATGAGTTACATATAACATTATTTATTAACGAATGATTGTCCTTTTTTCTGTCGAAAATTGAGCTTTTACTTTAAATGCTTGCCAATTACAAAAAATAACATTTTTTAAATCCCCTACGTATTTCTCTAGCTATGCCCATATAAATTAATAGAATAAAAATTTAAAAACAATTCCACGTTTACATTTGCGTCAGTTATACTGCGTGCCGCAGAGCGGCTCAAATACACCATGCCTCGTAAGAATGGCTCCAGCGTCACCATTTTGTATAATTATGTAAGGTAGTAGTCTCGCCAAGGCGATTTTTTAAATTTTAGAATTTATTAATATTTTTTTATTTAAAAAACTTTTTTACAGATTAAAAAAATCTGTAGAAAAGTTTCGAAGATATTGGGCGATATGTGAAATTTTCCACGCTCCTCATAAGAACACGTGTAAAACCGTGCAATCTTTGATTGCTAATATCTCGAATACGGAACGGTGAACCCTCTTGAAATTTTTCAGATAATCACTTAATTAATAGCATCCCGAATGGGCCCTCAAAATATTTTAAAAATCTATAGAAAATCGCCTTGGCGAGACTACTACCTTGATTTTTTTTTGTTTTCTTGAAGATATGACTAATAAGATCCGTGAATATTATTATCTTCTTACTTGTCTTTCCGGCAAAAAAAAACGCGTAAAATCGCTTAATTTTTTACGTCTACAGTGGTGTTATGCTTTAACGGAAAATTTGTTGGCATCCGTTTAGTGCAGTTCAAAGGAAACTTTTTTACTGGATGGTTTCATCCCGCTAGACTAGGAATCATAAAAAATGTATGATTTCTTAAGGTAAAATAAACGATGAAAAATTTATTATGAAAATGTATATAACTGTTGGGCAAAAATACAAATACGAATTCGGCATTTTGTGTAAAATACCATTCGAAGAACGCTAGAATAATGAAAGATTTTCATGCTTGACATTTGTTTTTGCAGTCTCGCTCACCGCTGTCGAGATTGGTCCATTTTGAACTTCTCGTAAAACTCAAATTGCACCGATGTAGCAAATTGGCTTCATAATGTCTTATTTTCTTCACAAGGTGATTTTTTTCAGTGTGAATGTGAAATATTTCATTTGCAGCCCATATGCGAGAGGATACATTAATTTGCGTAAGTTTTTTTTTCATCCGCTGCCAATTTTAGCAAATTTTTTCTTCAGCCTCTACGTGAGAGCTTTGAATGTTTATCCGCGGACTAAAAAGAATTCTCTTACAAAAACATTATTCTCTTGGTAAGAGAATTTTTTCGCTTATAATGGTCTGCAAATCCAATTTGCTTCCCAGGTGCAACCTGATGCCTACGAGAAGTTGAAAATCGACCAATGTCTTCAGAGATAAACTGTACTGCACGGAAAACTATTTCATTTTGAACATATTTTATAATTATGGTTTACATCGATGTGTTGATTTAAAAAAAAAATCTATTCCAATTCTGAAAATGTGTTATTATTTTGTTGTTTTTTCCGTAGTTCTGCGAATTAAATACATCTGATTTTTAAGATTTTTCTTTGACTTAGCCACTTCAAGTCTATCCCAAATAACTTTTTGCATATCAATAATATATAGAATGCATCATCGTAGTCCAGAAGAAATTAAAAGCGCTCGACGGTCTACTATCACCGAGGAAGGCCGTCATACTGCCGAATAACGGTGGGAACGAGAACATTGAGGTAAGCAAATCGGCACTTTAACAACGTGTAAGTGTATACAGTCGGATACAAGAGTTAAGTTATATAGGAATTGATTTAAAGTTGTGGGTTGGATATGTTGGCGAAGTGAAAATAGATGTGGTGATTAATGAAGTTTCAATGATCCCGAATATCTGATTCCATCAGTTCATTTACTAAAAAAATCTTGAACATTTGAAATTCGTGTTACATTACAAATATAGTTGTTGGTTGTGGCTATAAATATCCTTACATAGGACGAGATGTTTAAAGAAGTTGTTCATGGCATTCATATTTTCCACTGAAAAGTTTGAAGTCTTTTGATCGCAGCATCAGCGAACAGTCGACGGAAAATAGTAATAGACATGAAGATGTCAGGCTAAGCATAAGGAAAAATCGGATATCACCGGAACCGATACCTGCAATTTGCTCGAATAAAAAACGTTCTGCTCGGAAAGCGAACATCGATCCCGAGGAAATCGTAGATAATAATTCGTCGAACGATGAATTAGCGTCTACAACAATTTCGGGACGTACGACAGTCTTCAAAAAAAAAAATCAAAGACGCACCTCTATAGAGCAGCTTCCAAACGTTTGCGTGATTCGCTAATTTAACAACATTTTATAACTTATAATTCTAGAATAACTACTATGCGATCCAATTTAGAAGAAACGACGATAATTGGTGCTTTGACCGCTTTCCATCAAGAATTGAAACGATTGAGGAATAAACGTTCTGATTCAACGGACAGCAGCGAATTAAGCGATGACGACGAGGTATGTACACTAGTTCAAAAAATTAAAGCAACAGGACATTTCTTTAATTTGTTTAGAGTTTTTTGAAGCACTGTATCTGTGTGACAAATCGTCGCATCGAGATGAAAAAAAGCATTTTAAAGCTTCAAGTTCCTAGTTTCGACATCTTTTCGCAACAAATTTTTGTGAGCTAGGGTTATCGTGCAATTATAAGAAATAGCGCAAGAAAAAACATTTCGAATTTTCTTTCTTACAAGAGTCCACGGACTCGGGACATTTTTCTCGCACTATTTCTTATGATTGTGCGATAACCGTAGCTCACAGAAGTTCTTGCCAATCTCGAAACTACAAACTTGAAGCTTCAAAATGCTTTTTTTTCATCTCGATACGACCATTTTTCACACAGATATAGCGCTTCAAAAAACATTTAAAAAATTAAAGAAAGTCTCCGTTCCTTTAATTTCTTTAGTAGTGTATAAGACGATGTGGAATGAACGATTCCTTTATTCATTCTCAGAAATAAGCAACTTAAATTTTGCAAGTAACAATATGTTGTTATTTTCACAGCTATACTACTACCATGGTCGTGGTTAAAATTTTGTAGCCGATATCCAGTATAGGGTAATTTGCTGCCTTGTTTGTATCCAAACCTTTTCAGAAATATGATAAATATATTTCATATGATAAAAAAAATTACCGGCGACTCTTTAACCTATTTTTCTTTATATTTATTGATGACTTTTTGGCATTATTGTGATTTCAAATCAATGATCTTGACATAATACTTTTACCACAACTTACTTGTGGTTGAGAATTGACGGAGAACACTTCTTTAAATCTATTTTACGGTTATTCTCTACTCTTAAACAGCCAGAAATTAGTCGAAAATGCAGTAATATTTTCATCACCAATGAACAGTGGAGGACAGCCAAAACTGCAAAATCATACACGGCAATGGAAAAATCCCTGCTGTTATCGCTCTTCCCTATGGAAGTGCCCTTGAAGAGCAATTTGAGAGGAGGCCACTGTAAGGTTCATGGAGTCGAGGAAAAAACGGTATATTTAGCGTTGGATCCAAAGATCTTGATGGATTATCCTGTAAACAAAATTGTGTAGTAACTTTACAACAGGGAGTCAGTTTTAGATGCCACTTATGTGCAGAGTCACGTTCTGACACATTAGGGCCTCCTGCATACATGCACAGAGTATGCTGAGGCCCCGCCTCAGACGCATTTTCCACGCACAGATGACGCGATACAAACACGATGCACACTTGATCCAGACGCTTTTGGACTTAAAAACACGCCGTGTGCAGAGCCCCTCAGTGATAGAAAGTCTCATTAATTCTTTGAATTATTTTCTGTATTGGCATTTCCATTGGGTTGTGGGCCACGAACGTACCTAATTATCGTATATTTATTTAGATACTGTTCGAAAATGTTGGACGAGAACGTTCTGCAAGGCTGGCCTTGGCAGCGCTCTCAACAACAAAATGGCTCAGCTCCGGTCTAATCATAAGAAGAAGTGGGTCGTCGAGACTCATTGGAATCCAGACCCTCTTTGGACTGAGGACGTTTTCCAACTAGTTCAATTGTTACTTGTGTCGAGCGGTTTTTTCCAAAGAAAATTAAAATAAATAACTAGGATTGCACATGAAAATAATTCGTTGTAATTTTTTTTGTCGTACCTGTTTGATTTGTGCATGTATTTTTCAATCTATGTATACGTAATTAACAATATCACCCACATGTTGTATATTTGAAATGTATGCGAGCGCATGCCCCAAACATTTTTATTATATACCTAAATATGTACTTAGACATACTTCAAATGTATTACGAGTATATTACAAATAAGGTTTAAATTTATTTGAAGTATATCTTAAACATATTATGAGTGTATTTTGTGTACATTTTAGATTAATTTTAAGCCATTTTGTTCGAATTTCCATCAATTTAGCGTATTCTCAAATATTAAATATAAAGTGTTTACAAATTCCTGTTGCTATGCGCGATTGTAGTCCGGGCTCTCCGCGACAGATTATGACGTATGTATACAAAAACAAGCGCGATTTCGTACTCCCGAATTACCCTTCGGCCCTCGCGATCCTCGCACCCGGTAATACGCGCGTTCTTACCGAAAATTCAGTAATCCTCCGAGCGTCGAATAGCAAAGATAATCTCGCGCTACTCGATCTCGCTTTTCGTCCTCTATACGAAATTTCAATAATTCACGCAGGTTGCGCTACCGCCAAGTTGCGCTTAATATCACAACCTCGTCTTTGTCCACCGTGTGATCCAGGTGTAGACACTTAATAAACATTTTAGTAACACATAACGAGTATTCCAGTGTTTCTTCGCTATCGGCGCGACCCAAGTTTCCCTTATCCTCCAGAATTATTCCTGTGTTTGAATCGGGATCAAAAATAATATTAAATATACGATCCCACGTTCATCGAAGGACGTGTGCGATCACATTTAAAGTAGTATTCAAGTTTATTTTAAATTTCATTTCAATAAGATTTGAAGTGCAGTATGAGCATATTTCAAGGATATTTTAAACGTAGTGTGAATACATGTCGTGTCAATTTTAGATGAAGTCTAAAGAAATTTAGATTATAAATAAAGTAGACTTTAAATATATTTTAAGTCCATGTTAACTGCACTTTGGATATATTTCAATATAATTTTAAATATAGTATGAATATATTTCGCGTGATATTTAGGTGTAGTATAAGTACATTTAAAACCCATTTCAAATATAGTTCGAATACATTAAAATTATACTTTAAAGTCAGTTTGAGTGTACCGTAAGCATAGTTTCAATTTAGTTTGAGTACATGTCATCGCATACCTAACATGCATTCTCTATACATTCTGAATATCTATTTTTGGACGCGAAGTTCGAAATCGCGAGTATACGTTAAATGCATTTCTCATGTATATTTCGTAGATCTAATACACATCGATGGTGTATTATGTATATCTGAAATATATTTTTCATCTATTTTTAATGTATCCAAAAATATATTTTTACGTATACTTTATTCCCGTGTGGGTTGTACGAGCATTTCAAATAAAACCATTTTCAACTACCTTCAAACTGTTTGTCGGCTATGTTTTTTAATTTTTTTACATGTATGTACACCCATTACGCCGTGTTGGGTGGTCCGATTTAAATGGTTGTTTCTTTGCTGTGTAGGGAAACACAGCGATGTGGTCCCATGAAAATGCTACGCAAATCTTTCAAGTACAGTCAACTCTCATTTATTGAGCCGCCAGCCATTTTGCACCGCCGGTTATTTTGCGAAAAGGCAATTACCTATTGGTCCGACGCGGCCTTCCCCCGACCCCCATTCTATGGCCGTAGCTATGCCCGTAGTTGCGGCTACTATAGTGCGTCGCTGCTATCGACTCTGTAGTGGGGCGAACGGTCTTACATATAGCACAGGGGTCACACTCCTCGAAAATCGTGTCCCCCTTATTGACCCTCCTCACGAGGGGCGCTAGTAGTCACCCGCGTTACCCCCACTCCGGTCACACAGCGTCTGCATTCGACGCATACGACGCTTTTGGATTATTCATTATTGATACACTACAATTCCAGAGTACCTTTTTAGTAAGGAAGGGATGGGATATTTACACATATCACAGTATTATTGTATTATTAAAACATTTATTGAATGTAAACAAATAACAATTATTTGATTGAAAAATAATTTTTCATTACACCAAACACTACTTCGATAATTTTTTTTATCCAGATTATCTTTTTTTTTGTTCAGTGTTGAGGCGTGCACAATATTGCTGCATTCGCATCATTATGTAACTTTGAATCATGTGAGTAGATGTACTAGAGCGGTTCTAACCCAGGGATCTCAGGGGCGAGCGGGCGGAGGAGTCGAGCGCGGGGAAGCCGGGGAATGCATGGCGGCGGGGGGGGGATCCTGCATGCGGCAGCCGAGTGCGGGGTTCTGGCGGAGGGAAAGGGGGGAGGGGTGTTAGAGAGTGGGGAGGCTAGTCTTTGGTGACGATGTCTTCCAGGCGATAGCTGGACCCGCTGGCGAGAGGGGGAAGCCGCTGTCGACTCTGTGGGGGAGGAGGGCATCATAGAGTCGCGGGTGCTTGAAAACCCATAAAATCTGATAATTTACTATCAACATTATAGATGTAAGCGGAGCATTTTTGATCTCAGGGGGGAGCGGGGCGGGGGCTCCAGCGCGGGGAAGCCTAGTGCTGGGATACGGCGGAGGGGGGAGGGGTCGCCGGGCGCGTGTGACGTCACAGAGGGGCCTCTGTGGAGGGGGAAGCCGGCGCCGATGAGTGTTTTGTGTGTGTGTGTGTGTGTGTGTGTGTGTGTGTGTGAGTGTGTGTGTGTTTGTCTGTGTGTGTGTTTGTGTGGAAGGAAGGTGGAGGGGGCAAAAAGAATGGTTCGAATTAAATGACAATAAAACAATATTTTATTAATAATTAAATTGAACAATGACGTTGCATAGTATATATCATACATAAAATCTTTGGTGTGTGTGTGTGTGTGTGTGTGTGTGTGTGTGTTTGCTTGTTTTTCATTGTTTCAAATTATTTTATTTTCAATATCCGCAGCGGATCCGTTATGCTGGAACATAACAAATCATGCATCTTATTAACCTATCAAGCATAATCATATTTTGAATCATACTAAAGATAATACAAACCATCGACCCAGTATAAGTTCAGTCAAGTAGAGCACGTGTCGTGCATTGAAACTTGGTGGATCGGCCAGCCGCAGTTGGTACAAAATATCCCCTGGATGTTGTTAAACCGTTCGCTGAAGTGGCCACAGCTTTGAATTAGTCGATCAACCACACCCTGCATATCAAAGTAGCACAACACGCAAAATTTCGCCCGATGATTTTCGGTGAGATATTCGTAAATTACACAGCCCATGACACCCCGGTTCAACCGATTTATTTGCTCCTGGTCCACTATGATTTCGCGCACATAATGGACTCCTTTATCGGAGGCATCACACAATCCACTATCAAATGATTCCGTATCACTGTCCATCTCGGCCAGTTCCAAGTCATCATGTGCAAGCACTTCAATGTCCGCCCACTCATCATCACCATTGGCGATATCAACAACGTCTTCGTCTACCCCAACTTCCACTTCGTCGTCATCGGCGATATTCACAACAACCTCCATCTCATCATCGACGAGATCGATCACTTCAATTTGATTCGACATTTTTCTTAACTGATTTTCCGTTCTCCGACTCTTCCACAATGACACCTCGCAGGTTGAAGACTGGAATGGCGAAAACTGCTGTTCCGATCCTTCTTCGGATTTCGATTTTTCGATCCTCATAGGCTTATAGTAGGGTGGGGGATGACCAACAGGATGTGTAAATAGTTTTCAACATTAGTTGGGACTCGTAGAAAAAAAACCTTGCAAGATGGTGCATTCTGGCTAGGGGATAAACGAAAAGTGTTTTTTTTAACTATCCTTGTGGGGGTAGGCATCTGCTGTCCAGAAAAGTGTGCACTCGTGGAGGTGAAAGTTGGCCAGGCTCGCCAATCATTGACAATCGCGATCTCTACAGAACAGCGTCTAGGTCATGGAGACTGAACTGGCGTGTTATAAACAGCATCTTAGAGTTTTTAATATATATATTGCCACGTGTTCCAGTATGTATGAAGTCCAGCCTGTCATAAGTCATAGGGCTCTTGGCAGAGCAACATCAAACCTATACAAGTAACACTTGAGGCTATGCAATTCTTACCAAATCAGCCATATTCTTAAGGCATTTTTTTGTTCGTCGACGTTCGAAGCCACCCTCCGAGCATAGGGAACATTTTGAAAAAATAACATTCCGCTCAAGTAATGTCTTGGCTATCCAAAACACATATATGAAAACGAGGTATTTATTACAACTTATATTTTTTTACATTTTATTTTATTTTTTTAATTAAACAAATTATTTTTATCTTTATTTTTTGCTCTCGTTGAACCCCGACCGGCTCGTTCTGTGTATATATTTATTTTTCATGCTTTCCATGATAAAAGATATCAACGTGATATTAAAAAACTCTGGTGGAGATGATTCTATTACATTTTCCGAGCTAGAAAGGAACGATAAAAATATTTTCTGATGGCAGACCATTTTTAATCGTCGACAGCGCTCAAAAGTGGCCACACTTTGAATAAAGCAGTGAGTTCGCATATCTCTTTGGCAAGACTTTTCAACTCGATAATATGGAGAACAATAATGAACCTTTAGAAGAAATCTTGCACAACCAAGCCACGCTCTTAAGTTCGATCGACGACTTTGCTGTGTGGGAGATACAGATAGCCGAGTTTATCGAACTACTGAAGACGCAAAGTCGAATTAAGCGGCACCGATTATCAACTAAACATCAATAGTCATTGATAGGCCAAATACCGCATCTGGAAGGATTGAAGTATTCCACGTACAGGCATTTTATATGCATCGGTGCAGGACACAGCGGTGATGGGTTAATGTGACGAGAACTCGACTTGAACGCGTGATGGTCTATATTTTAACCCCTGCTCGATGAATTTCAACAACGTGGAAGCTTTACGAACAATACGTAATCTTACAATAAATGTAAATAAGTATAAATCAATACGCGTTGAATGCTATATCTCATTGCCACGGGAAATAATGATTATGAGGGCTACGATTAATGTGCAATCAAGGGATACTACAAATTTCGCATGGGTGACAGTCACAGCTTTATACCCAGCTGAACGAAACAGTGACCACGGATCTTCTTACATGCATTATTTAACGGTATTGAATCTATCGAATATTGGATTCCCAATAACTATAGGTCAAATAAATAAAAAAAATGGTGCTTCAAAACAATTTATCCATTAATGTGTGTACAACGGAAGAAGGCATTGCTCCGATACGCGTGGCTCAACATAAGAAGAAGAAGAAAAGCATATCAATTTTGCTATACATACAAGATACCGAAGATAACAATGTATGACATATTACATAGATAAAGAACCTGTCAAGCCTCGCGAGCGCAGAAAAGAGGCAACCACTAAAAAAATATATATATGCCATCGGTGTGTGAAGTTAACATAATCACTATATCGTTATATGCGCTAAACGAATTAAACAACAATCCATTATTTTGCAGGTGTCTGCATTACTTTAGATTAAAGGATAAACTGCAATCACATGAGATCGATTGTCGAGCACTAAAGCACTGCCCCATCCGACTAACAAATAATACCAATAAGTGGCACCAAATCATCAACCCCAGTCGGAAAGCACGACATCCATTCATTGAAAATGCATATTTGGAGTGTTTTTGACTAATGATAGGGAGAAGATGAGAGTGTGCAGACTGATGAGAAGAACGTTGCAGAGGATATGTATCAATATCATGAAGTATTTAGTATTGATAACCACATGTGCTTTTCATATGACGAATCGCTATCATAGTATTAATCACATCACAGCGCTGATTCCATATCATGGTTTGTGGTAGAACTGGCAAAACTCGTGCTATGCATAAAATACATTTTCTACGAAAATTAATGCTCATCATGAGTTAATTCGAATACGTTCACGCTATGGCAATAATTGTGCATTCAATCATCATCAACCAATAGAGGTAGAAGTTGAATTACTCAAGATACAATGGCATATGCCCCACATAATATTAGATGAGATCAATAAATTATCATAACTATGGACATTGGAAAGTGGGCAATATTTGAATATGAGTTTTCACTCTTGGGATCTATGCGAATGTCCACCGCTTCAAAGCACAACGTAGCATTCATGGACCGTAAAAGCTGCCCTCCAACTAGAGAAACCAATATATGTAATTGGTGCAGCACAGACTGGTAACAAAAAAAAATCGATGGCAAAGGACATCATATTATTCACCGACTGTAAACTCACAAGTGTTAAACTTTATCGAAATTCAGCATTCTTTTCTTAGGAGGACTCGCATTTGGACGTCAAAAAAGTTTCGGCATTTTGTTCAATATGTACTCTCGATTTCGTAAATACCATTACGACTGCAATATTGATCGTTCTTTACTAACCATCGCCAAGTTCTAATGTAACGGCCCTCTTGCCGATAATGATTGGTCGCATCAGAACGAGCCTGTAAAAATGCTGCCGTAGATGTGTGAATAGAGTTTAAATGCAAAGAAGATTCACCACCGAATACGACTGCTTATCGTTTTAATCTTACCCGATCGCGTTGTTGGATATTGTTCATTGACCGATATTATGCGTAAAACTGTATAGATCAGCAAAATTCCGAGAAATACGATGCATCGTGGTTTATTCGCAATGGTCTAAAGTGGGCCTATGGAAACGGTCCATATAGCGTGACTGAAGGTTTAATAACAACTGCAGTTGAAGGTTCAACAGAAGACGACATGTGTCCAATCGTATATGTTGAGGGTTATGAAAAACGAAAATGGCTAGCTGATATACTAAATATGAAAAATGAGCTATTTATTGAGTCGTTGAATATAGACTTTGACGATATGGATGTCTCATGTAAATTAGATGGATGTTCTACTCTACGATGTGAAAAGCATACAAACAATTGTGCCCTACAAAATGTATTTAAAATCTTTAATTGGTGGTTGAATCATAAAGATTCGTGCAAATAAAATAAATGGAACATTATGTACTGTTTATTCTCCTCACCCCGTACTTAGTTATGTCAGCATCATCTGACATCGGATTGTGCACCTGAATAAAATATTATTTTCGAATGTGAAACTCATTTTTTTGTATGGAATTTTATTGAAAATAAAGTAATATAATCGCTCAATGATGATCGAATACATTCATCGGTATACGTTCGATAGATGTTCGTGAGCCGTTTGTTGGAAGTTTGCGAGGCATTTGAAAGTTTTCGACAGTCGTTCGTGAGACGTTCCAGAGACTTCCAAAGACATTCGTAAGACGTTCGAAGACATTCAAGAGACGTTCGAAAACATTCATAACACGTTGAAGACATGCATGAGGGGTTGAAAGAGTTTCAAAAGATTTCTACGACGTTCATGAGACGTTTGAAGGTGTTCGTGAGACGTTCAAGAGACTTTCGAAAACGTTCATAAGACGTTCGAAGACATTCATGAGAGGTTCGAAGACGTTCAAGAGATCTGTGACAATATCCATAATATGTTTGAAGACATCGATGAGGGGTTCGAAGACGTTTAAGAGACTTTCGAAGACATTCACGAGTGATTTAAAGACGTTCAAAAAACTTTCGAATTCGTTTAACAGATTTTTGACGACATTCATAATACGTTTGAAGACATTCATAAGGCGTTTGACAATAGTCAAGAGACGTTCGAAAACATTCATAAGGTGTTTGAAGACATGCATGAGGGGTTCCAAGAGTTTCAAGATACTTTCTACGACGCTCATGAGACGTTTGAAGATGTTCGTCACACATTCAAGAGACTTTCGAATACGTTCATAAGACTTTCGAAGACATTCAAGAGATCTTTGACGATATTCATAATACGTTTGAAGACATCGATGAGTGGTTCGATGACGTTTTAGAGACTTTCAAAAACATTCACGAGGGGTTTGAAGACGTTCAAGAAACTTTCGAATATGTTCAAGAGACTTTCGACGACGTTCATAATACGTTTGAATACATTCATGAGGGGTTCGAAGACGTTTCAGAGACTTTCGACGGCATTCATAAGACGTTTGAAGACATTCATGAAGGGTTCGAAGACGCTTAAGAGACTTTCAAAGGCATTCACGAGAGGTGCAAAGACGTTCAGAGACTTTCGAAGACATTCAAGAGATCTTTGACAATATGCATATTACGTTTGAAGACATCGACGAGGGGTTACATGACGTTTTAGAGACGTTCAATGACATTCACGATGAGTTTGAAGACGTTCAAGAAATTTTCGAATACGTTCAAAAAACTTTCGACGACATTCATGATACGTTTGAATACATTCATGAGGGGTTCGAAGACGCTTGAGAGACTTTTAAAGACAATCACGATGGGTGCGAAAACGTTCAGAGACTTTCGAAGACATTCAAGAGATCTTTGACAATATTTATAATACGTTTGAAGACATCGATGAGGGGTTCGACGACGTTTTAGAGATTTTCACACCCATTCACGAGGGGTTTGAAGACGATCAAGATACTTTTCGAATACGTTCTAGAGATTTTCGACGACATTCATAATAAGTTTGAAGACATTCATGGGGGGTTCGACGACGTTTTAGAGATTTTCACACCCATTCACGAGGGGTTTGAAGACGTTCAAGATACTTTTCCAATACGTTCTAGAGATTTTCGATGACATTCAAAATACGTTTGAAGACATTCATGAGGGGTTCGACGACACGTGAAAGAGAGACTTTCAAAGACATTCACGAGGGGCTCGAAGACGTTCAGGAGACTTTCGACGACATTCATAATACGTTTGAAGACATTCATGAGGGATTCGAGGACGCTTAAGAGACTGTCAAATACATTCGCGAGAGGATTGAAGACGTTCAAGAGGCTTACGAAGACGTTCAGAGTTCTTCGACGACATTCATAATACGATCTCCGGCGACATCCATAAACTGAAGACTTTCACGGCGTTTGAGTTTCGCTGGAATTCAAGAGATTTTCGACGACATTCGTAATACATTTGAAGACATTCATGAGGGATTCGAAGACGCTTAAGAGACTTTCAAAGACATTCGCGAGAGGATTGAAGACGTTCAGAGGCTTTCGAAGACGTTCAGAGTTCTTCGACAACATTCATAATACGATCCCCGGCGACATCCATAAACCGAAGACTTTCACAGCGTTTGAGTTTCGCTGGAACGGTTTGGGTTTGTTTGGGATTTTCACTACTCTGAACGTCTTCGAAAGCCTCTGAACGTCTTCAATCCTCTCGCGAATGTCTTTGAAAGTCTCTTAAGCGTCTTCGAATCCCTCATGAATGTCTTCAAATGTATTACGAATGTCGTCGAAAATCTCTTGAATTCCAGCGAAACTCAAACGCCGTGAAAGTCTTCAGTTTATGGATGTCGCCGGAGATCGTATTATGAATGTCGTCGAAGAACTCTGAACGTCTTCGTAAGCCTCTTGAACGTCTTCAATCCTCTCGCGAATGTATTTGACAGTCTCTTAAGCGTCCTCGAATCCCTCATGAATGTCTTCAAACGTATTATGAATGTCGTCGAAAGTCTCCTGAACGTCATCGAGCCCCTCGTGAATGTCTTTGAAAGTCTCTCTCACGTGTCGTCGAACCCCTCATGAATGTCTTCAAACGTATTATGAATGTCATCGAAAATCTCTAGAACGTATTGGAAAAGTATCTTGAACGTCTTCAAACCCCTCGTGAATGGGTGTGAAAATCTCTAAAATGTCGTCGAACCCCCCATGAATGTCTTCAAACTTATTATGAATGTCGTCGAAAATCTCTAGAACGTATTCGAAAAGTATCTTGATCGTCTTCAAACCCCTCGTGAATGGGTGTGAAAATCTCTAAAACGTCGTCGAACCCCTCATCGATGTCTTCAAACGTATTATAAATATTGTCAAAGATCTCTTGAATGTCTTCGAAAGTCTCTGAACGTTTTCGCACCCATCGTGATTGTGTTTAAAAGTCTCTCAAGCGTCTTCGAACCCCTCATGAATGTATTCAAACGTATCATGAATGTCGTCGAAAGTTTTTTGAACGTATTCGAAAATTTCTTGAACGTCTTCAAACTCATCGTGAATGTCTTTGAACGTCTCTAAAACGTCATGTAACCCCTCGTTGATGTCTTCAAACGTAATATGCATATTGTCAAAGATCTCTTGAATGTCTTCGAAAGTCTCTGAACGTCTTTGCACCTCTCGTGAAAGCCTTTGAAAGTCTCTTAAGCGTCTTCGAACCCTTCATGAATGTCTTCAAACGTCTTATGAATGCCGTCGAAAGTCTCTGAAACGTCTTCGAACCCCTCATGAATGTATTCAAACGTATTATGAACGTCGTCGAAAGTCTCTTGAACATATTCGAAAGTTTCTTGAACGTCTTCAAACCCCTCGTGAATGTTTTTGAAAGTCTCTAAAACGTCATCGAACCACTCATCGATGTCTTCAAACGTATTATGAATATCGTCAAAGATCTCTTGAATGTCTTCGAAAGTCTTATGAACGTATTCGAAAGTCTCTTGAATGTGTGACGAACATCTTCAAACGTCTCATGAGCGTCGTAGAAAGTATCTTGAAACTCTTGGAACCCCTCATGCATGTCTTCAAACACCTTATGAATGTTTTCGAACGTCTCTTGACTATTGTCAAACGCCTTATGAATGTCTTCAAACGTATTATGAATGTCGTCAAAAATCTGTTAAACGAATTCGAAAGTTTTTTGAACGTCTTTAAATCACTCGTGAATGTCTTCGAAAGTCTCTTAAACGTCTTCGAACCCCTCATCGATGTCTTCAAACATATTATGGATATTGTCACAGATCTCTTGAACGTCTTCGAACCTCTCATGAATGTCTTCGAACGTCTTATGAACGTTTTCGAAAGTCTCTTGAACGTCTCACGAACACCTTCAAACGTCTCATGAACGTCGTAGAAATCTTTTGAAACTCTTTCAACCCCTCATGCATGTCTTCAACGTGTTATGAATGTTTTCGAACGTCTCTTGAATGTCTTCGAACGTCTTACGAATGTCTTTGGAAGTCTCTGGAACGTCTCACGAACGACTGTCGAAAACTTTCAAATACCTCGCAAACTTCCAACAAACGGCTCACGAACATCTATCGAACGTATACCGATGAATGTATTCGATCATCATTGAGCGATTATATTACTTTATTTTCAATAAAATTCCATACAAAAAAATGAGTTTCACATTCGAAAATAATATTTTATTCAGGTGCACAATCCGATGTCAGATGATGCTGACATAACTAAGTACGGGGTGAGGAGAATAAACAGTACATAATGTTCCATTTCTTTTATTTGCACGAATCTTTATGATTCAACCACCAATTAAAGATTTTAAATACATTTTGTAGGGCACAATTGTTTGTATGCTTTTCACATCGTAGAGTAGAACATCCATCTAATTTACATGAGACATCCATATCGTCAAAGTCTATATTCAACGACTCAATAAATAGCTCATTTTTCATATTTAGTATATCAGCTAGCCATTTTCGTTTTTCATAACCCTCAACATATACGATTGGACACATGTCGTCTTCTGTTGAACCTTCAACTGCAGTTGTTATTAAACCTTCAGTCACGCTATATGGAACGTTTCCATAGGCCCACTTTAGACCATTGCGAATAAACCACGATGCATCGTATTTCTCGGAATTTTGCTGATCTATACAGTTGTACGCATAATATCGGTCAATGAACAATATCCAACAACGCGATCGTGTAAGATTAAAACGATAAGCAGTCGTATTCGGTGGTGAATCTTCTTTGCATTTAAACTCTATTCACACATCTACGGCAGCATTTTTACAGGCTCGTTCTGATGCGATCAATCATTATCGGCAAGAGGGCCGTTACATTAAAACTTGGCGATGGTTAGTAAAGAACGATCACTATTGCAGTCGTAATGGTATTTACGAAATCGAGAGTACATATTGAACAAAATGCCGAAACTTTTTTGAAGTCCAAATGCGAGTCCTCCTGAGAAAAGAATGCTGAATTTCGATAAAGTTTAACACTTGTGAGTTTACAGTCGGTGAATAATATGATGTCCTTTGCCATAGATTTTTGTTGTTACCAGTCTGTGCTGCACCAATTACATATATTGGTTTCTCTAGTTGGAGGGCAGCTTTTACGGTCCATGAATGCTTCGTTGTGCTTTGAAGCGGTGGACATTCGCATAGATCCCAAGAGTGAAAACTCATATTCAAATATTGCCCACTTTCCAATGTCCATAGTTATGATAATTTATTGATCTCATCTAATATTATGTGGGGCATATGCCATTGTATCTTGAGTAATTCAACTTCTACCTCTATTGGTTGATGATGATTGAATGCACAATTATTGCCATAGCGTGAACGTATTGGAATTAACTCATGATGAGCATTAATTTTCGTAGAAAATGTATTTTATGCACAGCACTAGTTTTGCCAGTTCTACCACAAACCATGATATGGAATCAGCGCTGTGATGTGATTAATACTATGATAGCGATTCGTCATATGAAAAGCACATGTGGTTATCAATACTAAATACTTCATGATATTGATACATATCCTCTGCAACGTTCTTCTCATCAGTCTGCACACTCTCATTTTCTCCCTATCATTAGTCAAAAACGCTCCAAATATGCATTTTCAATGAATGAATGTCGTGCTTTCCGACTGGGGTTGATGATTTGGTGCCACTTATTGGTATTATTTGTTAGTCGGATGGGGCAGTGCTTTAGTGCTCGACAATCGATCTCATGTGATTGCAGTTTATCCTTTGATCTAAAGTAATGCAGACACCTGCAAAATAATGGATTGTTGTTTAAT
Organism: Ophion obscuratus; assembly: GCA_964007375.1. Lineage (NCBI taxonomy): Eukaryota > Metazoa > Arthropoda > Insecta > Hymenoptera > Ichneumonidae > Ophion > Ophion obscuratus. Next base: position 16,824,126 of record OZ023316.1, on the reverse strand, counting down.
TCGTTTAGCGCATATAACGATATAGTGATTATGTTAACTTCACACACCGATGGCATATATATATTTTTTTAGTGGTTGCCTCTTTTCTGCGCTCACGAGGCTTGACAGGTTCTTTATCTATGTAATATGTCATACATTGTTATCTTCGGTATCTTGTATGTATAGCAAAATTGATATGCTTTTCTTCTTCTTCTTATGTTGAGCCACGCGTATCGGAGCAATGCCTTCTTCCGTTGTTCACACATTAATGGATAAATTGTTTTGAAGCACCATTTTTTTTATTCATTTGACCTATAGTTATTGGGAATCCAATATTCGATAGATTCAATACCGTTGAATAATGCATGTAAGAAGATCCGTGGTCACTGTTTCGTTCAGCTGGGTATAAAGCTGTGACTGTCACCCATGCGAAATTTGTAGTATCCCTTGATTGCACATTAATCGTAGCCCTCATAATCATTATTTCCCGTGGCAATGAGATATAGCATTCAACGCGTATTCATTTATACTTATTTACATTTATTGTAAGATTACGTATTGTTCGTAAAGCTTCCACGTTGTTGAAATTCATCGAGCAGGGGTTAAAATATAGACCATCACGCGTTCAAGTCGAGTTCTCGTCACATTAACCCATCACCGCTGTGTCCTGCACCGATGCATATAAAATGCCTGTACGTGGAATACTTCAATCCTTCCAGATGTGGTATTTGGCCTATCAATGACTATTGATGTTTAGTTGATAATCGGTGCCGCTTAATTCGACTTTGCGTCTTCAGTAGTTCGATAAACTCGGCTATCTGTATCTCCCACACAGCAAAGTCGTCGATCGAACTTAAGAGCGTGGCTTGGTTGTGCAGGATTTCTTCTGATGGTTCATTGTTGTTCTCCATATTATCGAGTTGAAAAGTCTTGCCAAAGAGATATGCGAACTCACTGCTTTATTCAAAGTGTGGCCACTTTTGAGCGCTGTCGACGATTAAAAATGGTCTACCATCAGAAAATATTTTTGTCGTTCCTTTCTAGCTCGGAAAATGTAATAGAATCACCTCCACCAGAGTTTTTTAATATCACGTTGATATCTTTTATCATGGAAAGCATGAAAAATAAATATATACACAGAACGAGCCGGTCGGGGTTCAACGAGAGCAAAAAATAAAGATAATAATAGCTTTTTTAATTAAAAAAATAAAATAAAAAAATAAATAAAAATAAAATGCAAACAAATATAAGTTGTAATAAATACCTCGTTTTCATATATGTGTTTTGGATAGCCAAGACATTACTTGAGCGGAATGTTATTTTTTCAAAATGGTCCCTATGCTCGGAGGGTGGCTTCGAACGTCGACGAACAAAAAAATGCCTTAAGAATATGGCTGATTTGGTAAGAATTGTATAGCCTCAAGTGTCACTTGTATAGGTTTGATGTTGCTCTGCCAAGAGCCCTATGACTTATGACAGGCTGGACTTCATACATACTGGAACACGTGGCAATATATATTGTAACGGGTTTGTAATCCGCACACTTCTTGGCCCACGCCGTCCCAATTAGTCTGGGCACCCGAGGATCCGCCAGGGCCCATGGGCGCCAGGTACCGAAGTACCGCCGACCATCGGTCGGCTTTGAAAAGGGGCCCCGTGCGATCCGTCGGTGGCAGGGCACCCAGGGAGTGGGCGGCATGGCCAAGGCGGTCCAACTAGCTCGGCTCGTCGGCGAAGATGGTAGAGGGGCAGGGTCGGAAGGCGAGTGTCAATGCCGCAAAAGGACAGGATGCAGACCAAGGGTTATCTCGGCCAATAACAAAATTCGACGATGCGTCTGATTATACTGGTTTATTAGAGTCGGAAGGCCCGCTCAGTCTCATACAAGTGTAGTCATACCGCCGGCGAATTCCCCGGTTACCATAACATAATTTACGCCATTACTCGCAATATTTGCTTAGGTAGCCTGGATTCCGTAGGCCATAACATGCTTTACGCCATCACTTGCAATATTTGCTTAGGTAGCCCGAATTCAGTAGGCAGTAACATAATTTACGCCATTACTTGCAATATTTGCTTAGGTATCCTGAATTCCGTGGGCAGTACTATAATTTACGCCATTACTTGCAATATTCGCTTAGGTATCCTGAATTCCGTAGGCCGTAATATAATTTACGCCATTACTTGCAATATTTGCTTAGGTATCCTGAATTCCGTAGGCCGTACTATAATTTATGCCATTACTTGCAATATTTGCTTAGGTAGCCTGAATTCAGTAGGCCATAACATAATTTACGCCATTACTTGCAATATTTGCTTAGGTAGCCTGAATTCAGTAGGCCATAACATAAGTTACGCCATTACTTGCAATATTTGCTTAGGTAGCCTGAATTCAGTAGGCAGTAACATAATTTACGCCATTACTTGCAATATTTGCTTAGGTATCCTGAATTCAGTAGCGGTACTATAATTTACGCTATTACTTGCAATATTTGCTTAGGTATCCTGAATTCAGTAGGCAGTAACATAATTTATCACCTCAGCGCTTTATTTCGGTACGCATGTACTCGCGGGTCCTCGCTACGAAACAATTCGCTGGCTCGACGAACATTAAATGACAACAAAACTCGAGAACGTAAACCTTTGCGAGAGAACAAAGGCAACAAAGACAGAAGCTCAAAGGTAAACAAACGCGAGACCAAGCGCTCGATGGCCCTGAGCGCGCGGAGAGACTGGACGAGAGATATACGCACGAACTATGTCGTATTACATTTTCCGACTCGAAATAAAATATTACTCAAAATTACATAATCTCGCGGAAAGTCGTACTATTCTTTGGGCCAGTTTCGCGGGACATCAGCAAACATTTTTAATTTAATGCCCTAGGCTTAACGAACGATCACGTTAATTACTGATAGATAACAAACAGAACAATTCGCGAATTGACGCGATACTCAATAAAATTGACCGGAACTTGACGGAACGACCGAGGCTAAGGTACGAGCTCCCTTACAAAATTTATAACTCAAACGGTACTTCCCCAGAGGCGGAAACCCGGGAACACACGCGACTTCATCGCCGAAAAACTCCCGCCGGGTTCCGGCCCTCTGGGGACACAAAATTTCCCTCCATGGGGCAACCCGTCGCCACTTGGCGCAATTAATAAAAATAAAATTAAAGGAAAAGAACCCTAATTAACGAGCTCGTACCTTAAGAACGTAGAGAGACGAGAGAGATCGGGCTCACCGCTGAAGAGTCGCAGCACGGAGACGCTCGCTGCCGGAATCGGGAGGATCCTGCCTCGCAGTCGATGGACAATCATTTTCTTCCTGAGAGACGCGGCTGGGCTCGTGGACTCCAAAATCGTGACTACTCAAAATAGCCGCGCTCTCGCGGTGCTCCCGGCTCTCACGTGCCCCACTCACGCGCCCCTCCCCTCTTTTCACGCGCTCCCCTGTTATCGCGTTATTCTCCGTCTAGATTTTCCCCTATTTCCCTCAGATGCCCCGACCACGGCCCCGCTCTACCGCGCCACCCCGCGCGTACGCGACTGTCCTCGCAGCGAAAAATGGACTGCCCCTCGAACCTCTTCCCCTAGGGACCAAGGCGGGACCTCGAACACGGGGGGGAGGCCTCCCTCGCATTTCCCCAGCGTCCTGGGAATAGCGGTGGGCCCACGCGATATACCACCAGGTGAACTACACCCCCGGTCGCCGATCCACCGCCCCGACCCCCTTCGACGGGGCGCCGGTCTTACGCGGTCCATGAGGCCCGAGGGGACAGTAGGGATGGTGCAACTCCGGGTTGCTGAGTCGAGAGGGACGGGCGGCACGGTAAACTTGGCCTTATTCCGGCGTCTCCTCCGGCATCCAATCCGCGAGCACTGTTGTCCGACGCTCGCCTGCCTCTGAGTGGAGGCGCGTGTGTGTCCTCGTGGACCAACCCGCGCGGGGTTTGGCGGAGCGCGAAACCGGAAGCCGGGACATCTCGGGTAGCGATAATGCGTTGCTTCGGGGTAATATGGACGCGCAAGCGATCGTTCCCCGATACATCGTTCCGTCCTCCATACTAACTGTCCTAAAAACTGTCCCAAACATTTTATTTATGGGTTTTTAACTTCGTCCATTTATCCGCGGCTCACGAGCCGGTAGGTAAACACACAGGTAAGACGTGGCGGTTTCCGGAATAAAATTACCAAAAAAGGTATAATATTCCGCCACGTCGTGAGTCGACGATCTCGGAGCCACCCAGAATCGACCCAGGACGCCTCAGGGTCGTAAACCCGACCCACTGGTCGACACCGCTCGAGAATGGACGTGACCCCCTAATTTGTCACATCACAATATATTAAAAACTCTAAGATGCTGTTTATAACATGCCAGTTCAGTCTCCATGACCTAGACGCTGTTCTGTAGAGATCGCGATCGTCAATGATTGGCGAGCCTGGCCAACTTTCACCTCCACGAGTGCACACTTTTCTGGACAGCAGATGTCTATCCCCACAAGGATAGTTAAAGAAAAAAAACTTTTCGTTTATCCCCTAGCCAGAATGCACCATCTTGCAAGGTTTTTTTTTCTACGAGTCCCAACTAATGTTGAAAACTATTTACACATCCTGTTGGTCATCCCCCACCCTACTATAAGCCTATGAGGATCGAAAAATCGAAATCCGAAGAAGGATCGGAACAGCAGTTTTCGCCATTCCAGTCTTCAACCTGCGAGGTGTCATTGTGGAAGAGTCGGAGAACGGAAAATCAGTTAAGAAAAATGTCGAATCAAATTGAAGTGATCGATCTCGTCGATGATGAGATGGAGGTTGTTGTGAATATCGCCGATGACGACGAAGTGGAAGTTGGGGTAGACGAAGACGTTATTGATATCGCCAATGATGATGATGAGTTGGCGGACATTGAAGTGCTTGCACATGATGACTTGGAACTGGCCGAGATGGACAGTGATACGGAATCATTTGATAGTGGATTGTGTGATGCCTCCGATAAAGGAGTCCATTATGTGCGCGAAATCATAGTGGACCAGCAGCAAATAAATCGGTTGAACCGGGGCGTCATGGGCTGTGTAATTTACGATTATCTCACCGAAAATCATCGGGCGAAATTTTGCGTGTTGTGCTACTTTGATATGCAGGGCGTGGTTGATCGACTAATTCAAAGCTGTGGCCACTTCAGCGAACGGTTTAACAACATCCAGGGGATATTTTGTACCAACTGCGGCTGGCCGATCCACCAAGTTTCAATGCACGACACGTGCTCTACTTGACTGAACTTATACTGGGTCGATGGTTTGTATTATCTTTAGTATGATTCAAAATATGATTATGCTTGATAGGTTAATAAGATGCATGATTTGTTATGTTCCAGCATAACGGATCCGCTGCGGATATTGAAAATAAAATAATTTGAAACAATGAAAAACAAACAAACACACACACACACACACACCAAAGATTTTATGTATGATATATACTATGCAACGTCATTGTTCAATTTAATTATTAATAAAATATTGTTTTATTGTCATGTAATTCGAACCATTCTTTTTGCCCCCTCCACCTTCCTTCCACACAAACACACACACAGACAAACACACACACACACACACACACACACACACACACACACACACACACACACACACACACACACACAAACCACTCATCGGCGCCGGCTTCCCCCTCCACAGAGGCCCCTCTGTGACGTCACACGCGCCCGGCGACCCCTCCCCCCTCCACCGTATCCCTGCACTTGGCTTCCCCGCGCTGGAGCGCCCGCCCCGCTCCCCCCTGAGATCAAAAATGCTCCGCTTACATCTATAATGTTGATAGTAAATTATCAGATTTCATGGGTTTTCAAGCACCCGCGACTCTATGATGCCCTCCTCCCCCACAGAGTCGATAGCGGCTTCCCCCACTCGCCAGCGGGTCCAGCTATCGCCTGGAAGACATCGTCACCAAAAACTAGCCTCCCCACTCTCTAACACCCCTCCCCCCTTTCCCACCGCCAGAACCCCGCATTCGGCTGCCGCATGCAGGATCCCCCCCTCCCCCCTCCGCCATGCATTCCCCGGCTTCCCCGCGCTCGACTCCCCCGCCCCGCTCCCCCCTGAGATCCCAGGGTTAGAACCGCTCTAGTACATCTACTCATGTGTAAAATAACATTATCGGCGTATTCCGTACATAGGAAAGAGAGTTTTTCGTACTGATACACATCGTCCAATATGGACCCGAAAACCCGTGCAGAATTGCGGTGAGCCACAAATTGCACTTCCAAAAAAATTACAAACCCTACATGCAGCCACGAATGATGCATGCAGGTATTGTTAAATATGAAAACGAAACTCACTGAAAGGGTTTTTTATTGAATCACTTTTTCTTTACACCAAATCGACTTGTTTTTACACCAAACTGCAGAACTGCCGAAAACGGAGAAAACCAAAGAAAATGTCAAGGTTGCGGAGGTTAGAAATGATGAAATAATGCGACAAGGAGCTTTTCGGACTGGGAGTAACGCGGGTGACTACTAGCGTCGCATGGTGTGCAACTTTCCGTGGTGTCAATATCGGGGCCACCGATTGTTAAGGGAATGTATACGAGTGTCACCCCCCTGACATAGAGATCTGGAAACTCCACTGGTGGGGGTAGGTCGCTGTTCGTAGACATGTTTTAAAATTGGAGAGGCCGATAGAGTCGCTGCCGTAGGGTCACCTGGTTAGGCGAGGTGTGGCAGTTGCGGGGAGTATCTCTGTCGCAGTCCCACCCGCGGACTTACCTGTATGTAAACCACGGGTAGGACTAAAGTCTGCATACAGGTTAGTCCGCGTGTGGGACTAAGGCAGCGACCCCCGGCCCCCGCAACCGCCGTCATGCGCCGAAGGGAGTAACCCTACAGCAGCGACTTTAGCGGCCACTACAATATTTTTAAATGTCTACAAAAAGCGACCTCCCCCTACTAGCGAAGTTTCCAGACCTGTCTGTAATACCGCGATGGAGCGCCCCTCACGTCGCAAATTAAACGGTCGTCGTCGGTATCAGCTCGGTAAAATAGGTGAGTGCTGAGTGTACATAATCGATAGGACACAAGACGCATTGACATTTCAAAATTAGTACAAAATTAATACAGTATAGTGTTGAAACTACGAGTAGGTAGTTTTACTTTCGAGCGTGTGTTCGAGAGTGTTAAAAACTCTATTGGACCGCCAGATTCGAATTGGTCGTAATCGATAAGACACAAGACGGGAAAGTAGACCTTTTTTTATTTCTCGCTTAAATGGATCAGGCAGGCTGTTATTCGATATAAAATCGTTTGGCAGTCACGAAAGTTCAAGGCCCATTCTCGTTTAGGCTGTATTCAGCCCAGGAAGTGGATATATATATATATATTGTGACCAATTTTTCGAGGGGAAAAGGGAGAAGTATATTAGGATATCCGCGAGGCCACAAAATCCCGTCCTCGTCCTTCCCGACGATTTATTTTTGTTATAGGGCGCCAGCCGAAAATCGGCTCGTCAGGATGGAGGGAGGGAGAACGGGAATACCCGGCTCTGCCGCAGCCTGGGGAAAATGGTAGAGGGGGGGGGGGTGCGTTACACAAACACTGACAGTGGGGAAAAGAAAATGATTTAACCCGACTCGAGTTCAAATTTAGTCTTGCGATTCTCTATTTCAATTTTAACAACATAATTCACCCGACAATTAAACGATTCCCGAGACGGGACACACGACAAAAGACTAGAACAAATATTCACACTCGCACACGCGACCAGGACCTACACTCACTTACACTTTACCGCGAGCTCGTCTCGGCCTCTCCTCACTCTCGCCTAACGGCCTTAAAGATTTCAAATAAAACCGGGCCCCCGCTATTCGGTTACCCGGCCGGGCTAGAATTTATCCTTTAACGCGACAAAATCTTTCCCGGTCGCCACACTCACTCTTTCGATTCCCGTATCGACAACCGTCCTCAGCGGCAGAACCGGGACAATCCGAGCGAGGGACAGAGACACCCGCTATACCGGGCCAAACGGTCGAGGCTCTACACGGGTTCGAGCTCGCGTCCCGCTGAATGGCGGCCACAAATTGCCACAAATTGCACTTCCAAAAAAATTACAAACCCTACATGCAGCCACGAATGATGCATGCAGGTATTGTTAAATATGAAAACGAAACTCACTGAAAGGGTTTTTTATTGAATCACTTTTTCTTTACACCAAATCGACTTGTTTTTACACCAAACTGCAGAACTGCCGAAAACGGAGAAAACCAAAGAAAATGTCAAGGTTGCGGAGGTTAGAAATGATGAAATAATGCGACAAGGAGCTTTTCGGACTGGGAGTAACGCGGGTGACTACTAGCGTCGCATGGTGTGCAACTTTCCGTGGTGTCAATATCGGGGCCACCGATTGTTAAGGGAATGTATACGAGTGTCACCCCTCTGACATAGAGATCTGGAAACTCCACTGGTGGGGGTAGGTCGCTGTTCGTAGACATGTTTTAAAATTGGAGAGGCCGATAGAGTCGCTGCCGTAGGGTCACCTGGTTAGGCGAGGTGTGGCAGTTGCGGGGAGTATCTCTGTCGCAGTCCCACCCGCGGACTTACCTGTATGTAAACCACGGGTAGGACTAAAGTCTGCATACAGGTTAGTCCGCGTGTGGGACTAAGGCAGCGACCCCCGGCCCCCGCAACCGCCGTCATGCGCCGAAGGGAGTAACCCTACAGCAGCGACTTTAGCGGCCACTACAATATTTTTAAATGTCTACAAAAAGCGACCTCCCCCTACTAGCGAAGTTTCCAGACCTGTCTGTAATACCGCGATGGAGCGCCCCTCACGTCGCAAATTAAACGGTCGTCGTCGGTATCAGCTCGGTAAAATAGGTGAGTGCTGAGTGTACATAATCGATAGGACACAAGACGCATTGACATTTCAAAATTAGTACAAAATTAATACAGTATAGTGTTGAAACTACGAGTAGGTAGTTTTACTTTCGAGCGTGTGTTCGAGAGTGTTAAAAACTCTATTGGACCGCCAGATTCGAATTGGTCGTAATCGATAAGACACAAGACGGGAAAGTAGACCTTTTTTTATTTCTCGCTTAAATGGATCAGGCAGGCTGTTATTCGATATAAAATCGTTTGGCAGTCACGAAAGTTCAAGGCCCATTCTCGTTTAGGCTGTATTCAGCCCAGGAGGTGGATATATATATATATATTGTGACCAATTTTTCGAGGGGAAAAGGGAGAAGTATATTAGGATATCCGCGAGGCCACAAAATCCCGTCCTCGTCCTTCCCGACGATTTATTTTTGTTATAGGGCGCCAGCCGAAAATCGGCTCGTCAGGATGGAGGGAGGGAGAACGGGAATACCCGGCTCTGCCGCAGCCTGGGGAAAATGGTAGAGGGGGGGGGGGGTGCGTTACACAAACACTGACAGTGGGGAAAAGAAAATGATTTAACCCGACTCGAGTTCAAATTTAGTCTTGCGATTCTCTATTTCAATTTTAACAACATAATTCACCCGACAATTAAACGATTCCCGAGACGGGACACACGACAAAAGACTAGAACGAATATTCACACTCGCACACGCGACCAGGACCTACACTCACTTACACTTTACCGCGAGCTCGTCTCGGCCTCTCCTCACTCTCGCCTAACGGCCTTAAAGATTTCAAATAAAACTGGGCCCCCGCTATTCGGTTACCCGGCCGGGCTAGAATTTATCCTTTAACGCGACAAAATCTTTCCCGGTCGCCACACTCACTCTTTCGATTCCCGTATCGACAACCGTCCTCAGCGGCAGAACCGGGACAATCCGAGCGAGGGACAGAGACACCCGCTATACCGGGCCAAACGGTCGAGGCTCTACACGGGTTCGAGCTCGCGTCCCGCTGAATGGCGGCCACAAATTGCCACAAATTGCACTTCCAAAAAAATTACAAACCCTACATGCAGCCACGAATGATGCATGCAGGTATTGTTAAATATGAAAACGAAACTCACTGAAAGGGTTTTTTATTGAATCACTTTTTCTTTACACCAAATCGACTTGTTTTTACACCAAACTGCAGAACTGCCGAAAACGGAGAAAACCAAAGAAAATGTCAAGGTTGCGGAGGTTAGAAATGATGAAATAATGCGACAAGGAGCTTTTCGGACTGGGAGTAACGCGGGTGACTACTAGCGTCGCATGGTGTGCAACTTTCCGTGGTGTCAATATCGGGGCCACCGATTGTTAAGGGAATGTATACGAGTGTCACCCCCCTGACATAGAGATCTGGAAACTCCACTGGTGGGGGTAGGTCGCTGTTCGTAGACATGTTTTAAAATTGGAGAGGCCGATAGAGTCGCTGCCGTAGGGTCACCTGGTTAGGCGAGGTGTGGCAGTTGCGGGGAGTATCTCTGTCGCAGTCCCACCCGCGGACTTACCTGTATGTAAACCACGGGTAGGACTAAAGTCTGCATACAGGTTAGTCCGCGTGTGGGACTAAGGCAGCGACCCCCGGCCCCCGCAACCGCCGTCATGCGCCGAAGGGAGTAACCCTACAGCAGCGACTTTAGCGGCCACTACAATATTTTTAAATGTCTACAAAAAGCGACCTCCCCCTACTAGCGAAGTTTCCAGACCTGTCTGTAATACCGCGATGGAGCGCCCCTCACGTCGCAAATTAAACGGTCGTCGTCGGTATCAGCTCGGTAAAATAGGTGAGTGCTGAGTGTACATAATCGATAGGACACAAGACGCATTGACATTTCAAAATTAGTACAAAATTAATACAGTATAGTGTTGAAACTACGAGTAGGTAGTTTTACTTTCGAGCGTGTGTTCGAGAGTGTTAAAAACTCTATTGGACCGCCAGATTCGAATTGGTCGTAATCGATAAGACACAAGACGGGAAAGTAGACCTTTTTTTATTTCTCGCTTAAATGGATCAGGCAGGCTGTTATTCGATATAAAATCGTTTGGCAGTCACGAAAGTTCAAGGCCCATTCTCGTTTAGGCTGTATTCAGCCCAGGAGGTGGATATATATATATATATTGTGACCAATTTTTCGAGGGGAAAAGGGAGAAGTATATTAGGATATCCGCGAGGCCACAAAATCCCGTCCTCGTCCTTCCCGACGATTTATTTTTGTTATAGGGCGCCAGCCGAAAATCGGCTCGTCAGGATGGAGGGAGGGAGAACGGGAATACCCGGCTCTGCCGCAGCCTGGGGAAAATGGTAGAGGGGGGCGGGTGCGTTACACAAACACTGACACTGGGGAAAAGAAAATGATTTAACCCGACTCGAGTTCAAATTTAGTCTTGCGATTCTCTATTTCAATTTTAACAACATAATTCACCCGACAATTAAACGATTCCCGAGACGGGACACACGACAAAAGACTAGAACGAATATTCACACTCGCACACGCGACCAGGACCTACACTCACTTACACTTTACCGCGAGCTCGTCTCGGCCTCTCCTCACTCTCGCCTAACGGCCTTAAAGATTTCAAATAAAACCGGGCCCCCGCTATTCGGTTACCCGGCCGGGCTAGAATTTATCCTTTAACGCGACAAAATCTTTCCCGGTCGCCACACTCACTCTTTCGATTCCCGTATCGACAACCGTCCTCAGCGGCAGAACCGGGACAATCCGAGCGAGGGACAGAGACACCCGCTATACCGGGCCAAACGGTCGAGGCTCTACACGGGTTCGAGCTCGCGTCCCGCTGAATGGCGGGAGGCCAACTCTCCGATCAGAGATTCTCCACCTGCGCGAACAATTATTTTCGTCTCTGAGCCCCCTCAGGTCCAGCCGCGGATTCGGAGGATCGTCGACGGGAATCCGACTCACTCTAAGCACTTTCACACCAATACGCGACAACAATAACAACGATTTTCGGGGACTTGCCCGACGCGAAAATTGAGACTTCCCGCGCGCGACCACGACGCGAATCCTACGGCGGGATGCGCTGGCACGACCCTCCCACCGGAATTCCCCATAATAACGCGAAACGGCCGCGGCCGCGGCGGCACCGAGATCGAGGATCGAATCTACGGTCTACAGCCACCGGGCTGACACGAGGAAGCGCGGCTTGGCTCACCCGGAGATTTTGGCTGGACCGCGTATTTTTTGATCGTCCACGTCCGTCCGGCTCGACACCTCGCAGGAAGCTCCTCTCTCCGGCACGCGGGAGGTGAGCGGGCATGCGCTCGCCGTCCCCTATTGCGTGGATGAATTTGGGCGCGTTCGCAGCCCGCGCGTCGCTTCGTTGTCTCTGGTGTCTCTCTCTCTCTCTCCGCCTCAACTTGACGCTCTCGCCGCAGTCGCTTCCGATGGCGCGACCGTCTCCCAAACCTCGTCCTCTCTCTCTCGCTCGCGGGAAGGCCGCCGAAATTACATAAAGAAAAGAAAAACGATGGGGGGAATTAACAATCGGTAATTTTCTCCTTCAGGGGACCCCATGGAAGCTCGTCGTGGTCTCGGTGTCGGCCCCGAGCCGGAGGGACATCTCGACTCCCCCGCTCGGACGCACCGGGCGGGGGCGTCCAATTTATTCTCGTTACAACACCCCCTCCCTAAACGTCGGCCGCCCCGGCCGACACCATAACCGCACCTCCTCCCCAACACGGCGACCCGGCTCCGCCGCCGCGGCCGCCCTCCGACGAACCCTCATGGAGTCCTCCCCCAAAAATACCACCCGTAGGGAGAAACAGAGAAAAAGACAAAAAAAATAGGAAAGAAAAGAAAAAAACAAAATTCATTACATGACCGTAACGGCGACCCTACCCTTTAAAATAGGCGTCATACCGCTCGGGGACCCCTACTCTTTCTGGTGCGCCCCGCCGGGGACCGCGGGGTCGGGCGCGGGACTAGCTCGCGCCCCACTCGGGAAGGTACCGACTACAATAAACACTTTCCATTTATCCCCAACTGGATTCGAGAGAAGGAAGGAGTGCAGGAGGCAGGTCAGAACGGAAGTCAATAAACAAAATAATGATAGCAAGAACAGAAGAAAATTACTCCATCAAGTCAGAGAAAATCAAACAAAAATGAAAACGATAACAACAATAATGTCCGGCACTACACACAGACAAATAAACCATAAGTCGCTATTTCGGCGCTTCCGGGAACATGTTACCCCGCGAAAAAAAAATACTCGTGGTCAATTAGCTACCATCGGAAAAATGGAAAAACTCATCGACTTAGCCGGCCTGGAACGCAGGTCCGCCTACTCGTGAAGTAGTAAAAGACTTGTTCCGGTGCTTCCGGGAACATGTTACCCCGCAAAAGCCCACGACAACCTGTCCTAGCAAAATCGATTCATCGAACGGATACACTCCGCCGGCCTGAAATTCAGGTCCGGTGAACCAACTTATGATTTAAAAAAAAAACAACAAGTACGTCGTAAGGGTGATAGAAAAGAACGAAGAAAAACAAACAAACAAAGAAAAGGGAGAAATAAAATAAACAGAAAAAAAAAATCACCCAATAAATTAAATTAAAATCAAACCGTCCGCAAAAGAAAATAACAATAAAATAAAAAAAAAGTCGGTAAAATAAAAAAATAAAAAAAATTAATCCAAGCCAAGATATAGGTTGATTGAGGGAAATCTAATAAATTATTTAAACAAACTAAACGAATTTAAGCTAATAAACGAATAAAAGAGAAGAAAGTCCCTAAAGTTCGGTAAAATAAAGTCGACAAATAAATAAAATAACGTGAGTCAGAAAAGTAATAAAAGTAGATACATACATGTTTAGGGAGACGACGATGACGTCACAGGTGTATTGTAGTGGGTATCCCGCGGCGGCGCGTGGTGGGGGTGTCTGGCGGTGCGGTTGCGTCACTGTGACACGTATGGGGAATTAGTGGTGGGGGAAGTCAGCGGTGTCGGAGGGGTGGGGGGATTGGGGCCTTTTTCGGGAGCTCGTGGCTAAGTGGGGGTGGTTGTTTTCGAGCTGCATTTCCGAATAGACTGACTGCCGGTGTCTTCTGCATATATCGAGGACCTGTTTACCGCAAGAGCAAGCGGGTGGGGGGCTCCGCCGCGTGGATCGTATGGGGGAGGAAGGTCTTACATGGCGGGGATAGGTAGCTTCGGGTAAAGAAAAAACGCGATGATTTACGTGAATACATGTATCGAAGTTTTTATTCAACATATTGTCCGTTCATACA